>CATIXQ010000025.1:8413808-8472881 GCA_949711755.1 Leptidea juvernica
GTTATGCATGACTTGTGTGGCAATCATTATTTAAATTATTATAAAATATATTAATTTCCTAGGACATGTATACGAAAATGTGTAGTAAGTAATCATTTAAATGGCTTGACGACTACAATCAAAGATCTGTTGAATCGACCTACGGCTTGTAGTATCACTACATCAAGGCGTTGACTATAAGCATTAATTATTTAAATAAAAAGCGAAATTTGTAACACTGTTTCACTGGAAGCATAGAACTCACTTAGAGAAGGTCACTTTGTTAGCGGTAAGTAAGTAATAAAGCTAAAACTGAGTGTTTGTTTGTAATATCAAATGCTAATAAAATAATAACTTAAATTCTCGAATATCAATCCACATGTCTATATGTACTAGTTGGAACTTTGCCAGAACTGTCACGGACAGGGTACTGTTATGAGGATTAACTAAACGAAATCTCATTTCATCAAAGAATTAGGATCAGATTACCGCCCCAACAAAATCCACGCGTGAGTATCATCATAATTTATTTGTGCGTAGGAGCATCTATTGCAGTGTACGAAACCCTACACTGAATCCCCAGTACGCTTTTGTCTAGCCTTTAGTTACATAAGGAGCCCCAACGATACGTTGACTCGCGCTAACAGAACATACTAATGCTAGCGATACTGTTAAATGTAATAATGACCTCTGAATCCAATAACCTTCCAACGATTTCACAGTCATTATGAGCGAAGTGTGTGCGTTACTACATTATATTAATGATTTCATATTGTCAATCCGCAGGCGTGTGTTAACATAAGAAACATGGTAAGAATCCAATTTATTGCCGACGCAGAACACGGTGGGTTTTTGTTTTTTTTTCTTTTGGTCTTGTTGTTGTTAGACAGCTGCAGTAAGGCAGAAATAAGAACTTAAATTTTAATTTACGCCCCTTGCATTAGACTCGGAAATTTTTCAAAAAGTTCAAATGTTATTTGCCTAAGTTGGTGTAGTAGTGGTACTGTTTGGTCATCAATGAAGCATCTACGAGATGCTCGGGGTCATTTCAGAGTTTAGTTGAATAAGGAATGCGACTTCAATCTTCTCATTCGACAGATCCGTACGTATTGTCTAAAAAATATTTTATGACATTTAATAGAAACCGAGTTATTTTTAATAATGCTAAGTTACGCCATTTCAGAGTATTTCTCTATTGTCTCGGATTATTCTGCAAACTTGAACAGCGATCGGTATAAGTGACCATATGGGCATCAGTTCAAGTTTACCCTTTAAAGTATTTTACCAAGAATACGACAAACAAATGCGTTCTGTATAGAAAGCGAAAAACGGTAAAACGTATTTAATGCTTTGTTTAAGAGGTCACTAGGTCACGGATTCGAGCTGACCGTGAATTTGTTATTCGGCCAACTGTTGAATTATTGTGTGCTTCCGTTCCAAGTTTAATTAATAGATGTAGACACACTGTAGTCAAACTGTCACATATTGACTAAGTTTTATGACGCGGGGGCCGGGGCTCATCAAATGTTAAGTGATTAACGGATGCACTTATCTAGCCGCGTCAAGACCCCTGGGTTCATTTATATATTTATTTTGACCCACATTTAAAAACCATATATACAGGAAACATATGTATGTACAATGATGGAACTTCACCAGATGGAACTTTACCTGTGGGAGGCTCATTTGCACAGGATGCCGGCTTGATTATGGGTACAACAACAATTTCTGCCGTGAAGCAGTAATATGTACGCATTATTGTGTTTCGATCTAGAGGGCGCCGTAAAGCTAGTGAAATTACGGGGTAAATGAGACTGAACATCTTATGTCTCAAAGTGACGGGCGTAATTGTAGTGCAGCTAAGTATTTTTGGGTTTTTCAAGAATCTTGAGCGGCACACTATTATAATAGGCAAGGCATATCAATTACCATTAGCTGACCGTCCTGTTCGGCTCGTCCCTTACTGTCTCTATATTATTTTATGATACAATACTTGGACAAATTAGCGATATTGTGATTGTCTTTCGCCAATTGATTCAAAAATGCTCGCGAAAGTTTAGTGTCACTGTTGAGAGGAAGGTGTGTGACAAATTCAGTGATCCGCTCTCAATGTGTCCATAGTACTTTGCGACCGCAACTGGATGCGACCTTGTCAATGAGGCAGTATTGGCTATGGCTGGGACCAACGAGCGATGAGTTTCAAAAGAGATGTCATATGCGCTGTAAACATCTAAACTGCCTAGAGATCCAATTGAAAACTCAAGGTTACTGAGTTTCGTATGTTGCCGCCACTTACAACCGTTCCCAATATACTATCTACAAATAGAAATAAATTACTACCTTCTACTGTCAGTAATTAGCTGTCAATAATCTGAAGCTCTCCCAATATACCCGATAAGTCATTTTCGCCTTTACAATAAGGTAAACAAAGAGCTGTCAATTTACCACCTCACCAGAACTAAATGCAAGCGTATCTTGACAGAGTGGTTACAGAAATTGGACTATACCTCAACTGAAAACCTTCTACACTAATAGTAACTGAGAGTAGAGTACACCACACACATACACACACACACACACATTTTATTGCTAGTAATTTACAAATTTAAAGTCATCTATTGTTATGATCTATTGTTGCTCTTCTAGCTACTAGTACGGATGTGTACTATTTTAATCATTGTGATCCTTATATCTGGGGGTGAGGTCCTGGTGATCTGTAATACAGGGTCAACCTACTTCAGACACCAGCTCCTCACAAAATACTATCTGTTAAACAAAATGTAACACTACTGTACTGTTTTAGCTTTAAGATTTTTGTGAGGAGAAAATAAATAGATATTATTATTATTCTTATCGCCTTATATTGGGACGCGTAAATTGCATTTTTATTGCTATCGCTGGTAAGCTCGACCTCCCAATGACATACAGCGTGTTGAGTTACCGTCGATAAGTTTATAGGGACAGAAACGATAGTTACGATTTTTATCTCAAGTAGGCCACAACCAGAGATAGACTGAATATTGGGAACGGCCGTTGGTACGCTAATAGATTTCATAGATAGATTTAGTTCTCATTAAACAAACAGTTATCAAATTCAAATGATTATATCGAAATCCATCATACAGTCGAAAAATATGTCTCACGCAAGTGAAAGTGCATGTTTCGTATCGTATGAGGCTTTCCGAACGGGCAAAGAGCCACATTTCGTTAGTTATGAAGTCCGCGAAATACAGTATTAACATTATCATGATAATTGATGACAGTTATTACTTATACACAGTACGTGGAGTAAACATGGGTAATATAACTAGTCACTTCTTATTATAAAACAAAGTCCTCCGCTGTCTGTCCGCGATAAACTCAAAAACGACTGCACCTATCTTCATTCTGTATTCACCAATAGAATAGCGTGGTTCTCGAGAAAGGTTTAAATATATAATTTGATAAGATTTTGTACAAAATTACGGACGAATTTGAACGATAACGCTGTGTAAACAATAATATATAAATAATGTATGGTGGAATTGTGTATCTTATATATGTCTACAAAAAATTCCGCGATGGCATATGTCTATTTTTTAAAGATAACATAACTATATCCATATTAATATTTTCAATATTGGCAATTATAATGCGGTAATGTAAAGCCGTTTGCACAAATACGATATAAATCCTTTAAAAAAAAGTGTTCTTTGGCGTAACAAAGCAAAAATCATTAAAATTATTTATTCCTCGTGCTATTCTACATTTTTAAAAAGAACAAATTTGTAAAAATCATGCAAAGATGGCTTTGACAATTAATTATTAAATAATGAATACGGCTGTATGAGGTTCAACCCCTTGCCTGTCCTAATAATGGACGAGGAAACCAAAAAAAATAACGAATGACGCAAACGTCAGAAAATTTTAGGAACCAACTTCAACCTGTTACTTTTGCCTTACAATGATACGCGCGCATCTATAAATTTCACTCTCATTTTTAATAACGCGTCTAAAGAAGTATAACTTCAAATAATAAAACTACGTTTAAAAAAACCGACTTCAAAAACTGAAAATTATCAAATAACTTAAAATTTAATTCAATACACCTTTACCTTTAATATTAATAAAATGCTATTATTTATATTATGTGCTACCTATTGGTAGGTTTTAAGTCGGTGCCAAGCCCTAAACAAAATAAAACTTAATATTATAAGCAGCTTACTTACTGTAATTATTAAGGTTGTCTGGCCACGCGTGTCTGTCCGCTTGAGTTGTTTTGCTCTAGACGAAGCTATCCCGCCCAAAGTCACGCGTGGCGAGTGTAGGTACTTAATAATATTACATTTGGAGATTACTTTTAGTTCGTCGTTTTATGTCAATTTATGAAATTAAAAATTCATGGAAATTGTTTAATTAAGTTTTTAAACGTGCGTGAATAACCAAGCTTATAAGCAACACCTTTTTTACATTATATTAATTATTTATTAATATACGTTTGATAAAATCACTATTTTATTACTATTATTAAGTTTAGTAATCTGATAATTTATTTTAAGTGGTACTTTTCTGGCGACCTTAATTTAATTCTTTTGTTTTAATTTTTAATGTTATTAGTACAACTATTAATGAAAATTTTTAATTAGTCTTCAGTACTTAATTATATACCTACTTCCTTTGTTCTAAATTTGCAAGAGCGACCTCTCAAGTCAGTTTCCTAATATGCAAATATTGGGGTTGAGCAGGTTATCAACTGTAAAGTAGATCCTGTAGATGAAGCCACAACCTGAGAGTTGAACAAAGCATACAAGATTTAATGACGATACGTCACTCGAACGGTTAGCTCAGTTGGAAGAGCACTCGCACGGGACGCGATGGGTCGCGGGTTCGAGGCCCGCAGCGTTCAAAAAATTTTTGTTTTAAAATTAATATGTGTATTAATACTAGAAGTGAGGGTTATAACTTTAAAAACATAACAAATTGAGTAAAGTAATTTAATTGAAATAATTATTAGTCTTCCATATTTTTATCAATATTTAATCCGTATCCATACCGAGCGATATTGTTTTAGACGCAAGCTGTGTTTGCCTGTAATTGGGTCTGCATCTCTATTGATAAACCGCCGTTTTCAATAATCTATCTATCCTTAGTTTAACTTACTAGAGGTAGACAAATATCTATCTTTTTACGCTTACTTACATTTCAATAACCTATCGACATAAATAATTGGACTATCGGCCGTTTTTAATAACCTATCTATCCTTAGTTTAACTTACTAGAGGTAGACAAATATCTATCCTTTTACGCTTACTTACATTTCAATAACCTATTCACAGATAGCATTGGACTATAACTATATTGGACATAACTATGGATTGATAAGATCTTGTCATTAAAAGGTGATAGCAATGTATCCGTGAGTTAAAGTAAGAGTAGATACGTTATTGAAAACGGCCGTTAATGAATGTGAATTCTGGTCGTAACTAAGACGTTAACCTATTGGTAAACCTTATAAATAAATAAATAGCACAAAATGACGCATGGACCACCAATCCCTTCCAACACGTTTTATGTACGCAAGGGAACGACCCGTCCCACGACGCCGCCAAAAGCAATGTCATTTAACCGATAATGTTTGGCTAGGCAATTAATCAGTCACTTACCCAAAAATTTCAAAGAAAAAAGAGCCACTTAAGTAAACACACAACGCTGTTAAATAACTTTAAAGGTGCCAGTTTTACGCGAGTCATTGAACTGAGATTAAAACAACTGTTAAGATTTAGGTATAATTATTATTAGTCTAGTCATTATAAGAACGCAATGCCCTCGCCATCTCACAGAACCAATTTTAGCAAGTTTTCTGAAACTAAACGTAGATTCTGCGATTTTCTGAATGGATTATTAGTACTATTGAACACAGTGGGAGGCTCCTTTGCACATGATGCCGGCTAGATTATGGGTACCACAACGGCGCCTATTTCTGCCGTGAAGCAGTAATGTGTAAACATTACTGTGTTTCGGTCTGAAGGGCGCCGTAGCTAGTGAAATTACTGGGCAAATGAGGCTTAACATCTTATGTCCCAAGGTGACAAGCGCAATTCTAGTCCCGCTCAGAATTTTTGGGCTTTACAAGAATCCTGAGTGGCACTTCCACTTCGTCCATCATCTGGACATCCTGCTCGCCTCGTCTCGTATTTTCATAAAAAAAATAAAAACAGTAACTACGAGTAGTACATGGCTATTATATGTGCATATTATGTATCGCTGCACTTGTGTTAATCTATGAAGTAATTGTGTTATTAAAATGTATAATTTTACCAGTGGGAGGCTCCTATTTCTGCTGTGAAATCGTTATGTGTTAGCATTTCTGTGTTCGCTCTGAAGTGCGCCGTAGCTAGTGAAATTACTGGGCAAATGAGACTTAACATATAGAGAATATCTAAATGATCGGACAGCCTGGGACTAGATTGTGATTATTTTATAGAGATAGAAATGACTGTACAATATTCTATATTTTATTGAATTATTAAAGAGCGCAACAAAAGAATGCTGGGAGAGTTTCTTGCGCCGCTTCATCTCTCTCAGACCGCCATTTGTTTCCGAAGCGGTAGTAGTATCTAGTATATTAGAAATGACATCAAAAAGAATTGTAAAGGAATCAATTTTGAGAAAATAAATGCCTTTTATGCCTTTTTAACATCTTATGTCTCAAGGTGACGAGCGCAATTGTAGTGCCTTGGGTTTTTTCAAGAAACCTGAGCGGCAATGCATTGTAATGGTCAGAGGGTATCAATTACCATCAGCTGAACGTTCTGCTCTAAATGTACATCTAGTCTTATTAAAAGTGCTGAACGAATGTGCACATACTACAGCTATCTGGTAGTTCTGTACAAAGCCTTCTTGGGTTGCTAGCACTTTAACCGACCTTGGGTTAACAGTTCTGTACCGATCGTCACCAAATAAAACAATGAGGGTAACCAACTTATTTATTACCTACTAGCCTAGCTAACTACAGACGTTGTTCTGTGCATAATAAATAAAAAACTGTTTTTTATGAATTTGTCAATAATATTTCATAATATCAAGAATTATTTCCTAAAATATGCTCCCTGTTGTTATAATTAAATTGTTTCACAGCAGAACTGTCGAACCGTGCGTCAATAAATTATCTCATAGAAAATATGTCCATACAAAACAAATAATGGAAATAAAAACTATCCCATCTCTCATGTTGGACTAAACTGAACTCCATAAAGTTATCCCCATTAAAATCCGTTCATTAGGATTGGATTTATATAGATTAAGATTACCAAGACTTCGCTATGCGTCCATCTGTCACCAGGTATCATAAGCCAAAATTGTTAGACAGACAGAGTGTATTATTACTGCCAAAATGGCTGTAACCACAAGTAATAATAAATTGAAGCTGGCAAATTCCAAAATGGCCACCACCCTTTTTTTTTGGAAATAGCCTATCTAGCCAAGAATGTGGGGTTGGTTAAGTTGGCTTAAGTCTTACTCTTAAAAAAGTACTGAAAAGGGAGTCTAGAATAACGACCTAGCTGCACAGGGAAATTAAAAAAGAGAAAATCTAATTGACAGCCTGACTCTCGTCTAGGTAACGAATGTCGGTGGAAACGATGGACGTCCCCTTCACCAAAGTACTCGAAGCGCGCGGCCCGAGTAAGTAGATCATTTTCCCTAGCAGCATTGATTCACGCATGTAGCTATGTCAACACCACATCTATGGAATCTTCAATCAATGTTTTTGTTCATAGCTTTGCTATTAAAATAAACAATGATATTTAAAAATAAATTTATAATTTCACAGAAAATTATTTTAAGAAAAAGAGTTGATTATTGAGGCAATTGTTCCCTAATAACTCCTAAACTATTCGACCGATCTCAATGAAATCTTTTGTAATATATTCGTTGAAGCTCAAGGAAGCTTTACATATATAGTTTGTCATGTCACTATCCCACCCACGCACTTACCATATCTCTCGAACTATTTATTGACAGAACAATGTCTGTCGGGTATATAACGATACGAAATTAAGGTAAGTACCAAGAAACCGAAGCAAATTTTTACTTAATGTTGCCCCCAACGAAAATAATAAAATAAGGCTATCAAAATCATGATGTGTATGCTCATAGCTCCAATCAAGCATCACAAGTGGTTTGTTCCAAGCTGCAGCACACTCATCATCCTGTGTTAACCATGATTAGGTAGAGGATAGCTTATCAAGGAGTCATAAATGCTTGATTTGGTGTAAAAGGAGGAGAAAGTTAAGCCAAAATATATCAAGACTGTCGTAGAACTTATCACTACTTGTTGTGAAACATTTTACATAAATAAACACGCTATGCCTAGTTTGGGGCGAGATAATTTGTGTAAGAGTGTGTCAATAATATTATTATTTAAAAAAGTATTGTGCCATATATCAGCATGACTCAGTCACAAAGCGCATAGAGCAATCAAGTCTGGTTCAAAGCTGACTTCTGCTCCTCCTTACCTACTACAAATAATCGTGATCAGTTTTAGGACAATATGGCCTACTCTAAATGACACACTCACATTAAGACTTAACCTTACGAAATCGGCAGTGCACTCAGTCACTAGATTTTTCAGATATACCAAGAGTGCTGTACGGCACACTATTCCCTCACCAAGTTATGACCCTTATTTTGTTTTTACTATGGTTTATTTTGCATGGTCTTATAGCTTGATTCAATAATTATCAGATACATTCACTCAAATCATCCTAATTATAAGCAATAACTTTAAGACGTAAAATAATATGCATGGACAGAACGCTATGGTAGCATCAAATTCACACTAATCTGAGACATACCACATGATCAGAGTTTCCCGAAACGGAAAGGTTAAGACAGCTGCAGTGTATATAATTCAACAGATTACAGGTCAAATGTAAAGGAGGTAACACAACACTACAACATCTATGTTAACTTAAAAGTACCTCATATTTTCTTTATTATAACACAGATTTTCATTATTATAACACTAGAAATAAGGAATTGCTTGTAACTAATTCTAGTAGGCTTCTTAAGATACATAATAGCTTTAAGGGTAAATGTATACACTTCTATAATAAAGTCTCAGCCACTGTTCAGGCATCATCTATAAATAAATTTAAATGTTTTATAAAAAAATGGCTCTCTCGTAAATCCTATTACTCCACTGCTGAATATCTAAATGATTGGACAGCCTGGGACTAGATTGTGATTATTTTATAGCGATAGAAATGATTGTACAATATTGTATATTTTTATTGAAAAGAGCGCAAAAAAATGATGCTAGGAGAGTTTCTTGCGCCGCTTCTTCTCTCTCAGAGTGCCATTTGTTTCCGAAGCGGTAGTAGTATCTAGTAGTTATTAGAAATGACATCGAAAATAACTCTAAAGGAATCAATTTTGAGAAAATAAATGCCTTTTATGCCTTTATTATTATGTTTTGAATTATCATCACCATTCTTATATTAGTGTTGCCATTAGGGACAAAAATAAATAATCTACATATTAGTTTTATTAAGATTTCATTGCATTATAAAATAGACACATTTTTATTTGTAACATGCTGTATAGCTAGGCTAGGTAAAATGTAATACTAATGTAAAATTCATGATAATATAGTAGTCTTAGCAGTAAATTAACTATTAACTCAAATTGTTGCAGAGACTTTTATAATTTTTAGTAACCTTGTTTGAAATTATATTATGTATGCAAATATTAATATTCAAGCTAGGATTGCAATTCACTTATTGAACATTAAAATCTAGCATTCATTCAAAATTATACCTCTGACCTAAGAAAAATGGACTCAGAAGAGCTCGGCCAAACCTTTTTTTACATAGAATTTCATTACAATACAAATTTATTAATTTAATAGCCTCACTGTGGTCACTCCATACCCAAGAGATTATTAAGGAATATATGATCATTAAGAAAGTCATTTATGTTGTTTCACTTTTAAATAAAGTCATTTTTAACGATTCTTTCGTATCATGTTTGTCATGGCCATTTTCTGGGATTATGTTGTAAAAGCATATACATTGCCCAACAAAATACTTATTAACTCAACTTTACCGAGTATGGTTACACTTATGAACATGGGTAAACCCAAGACTGTCATGTATGTATCTCTCATGTATGACTCAAGGACAAAATGATATAAGTTTGATGTTTATTCACTAATGGAAAACTTATCATTGATTAGTTCCAGTACCTATTGTAACAATAATGAAACAAAACTGTACATTTGTATGTCTACAGGTAAGGCAACAACAATTTTAATATTAAAATCTTATCATAGAACAATTTTTCTTTTATTTTGCCCATGTATAAAATAAAATTATTATGAAAATATGTCAATGACATCTTTATAAAATTATATCAATAACATCTGATGAATAAGTTTAGAGTTCTTTCTCTATCACCAAAACCAAAAACATGTCAATAGTCGCTTACAAGATATTCTCCATGATATCAATGTAAATCAGAATCTGATATTTCAGCACTTGTGACTTGACTCTTACAAGGTTATTTGATTATATTAGTAAGCTGTGAATGCTAAGCCCTCAGAGCATATACAGATAGGCAATAAGTCATTTAATAAAATGTCTTACCTAAGCAGCAGACGAGGAATTTGAGGAAGGTGAAGACGAAGGCGTTGTAGAAGTTAGCGTCGTAGTAATTCGCATCTATGTCCGTAATATCGACGTGATCATCCGTGATGTTCGACAGCAAGGAGACCTCTTCGCCTGTGGCAACTGGTAGCCCCAGGCTGATCTTCAGAAACTCATCCACCACAAATAATGGTGGTACTCTCAATAATACCTCCACAAGCGCCAGTGCCTTCGACCTCAACGACATCATTCATTTATGCGAGCCGTTGTTCACCTCCAATTTTGTAATTGTGGCCGAAACGGCACCCAATAATTGTAATTAATTTTGTATTTTTATTATCTATTGTGAGATCACGTATAAAAAATTATAAATATGACTGAAATTTTTGCGACAATTTAATTTGACGTTTGGAGTTTAGAAATATGTGTTGTCAAATAAAATTTGAAAGATGTTTACATCACTTCAGTTTTTTTTTCTTATTATGGCTTTAAGGCATTGCATTTCGAAACGACAAAACCATAACAGTATCACAGTTTGAATAACATTTTGCTGCAAGATTTTTATTTATTTTTAACTATTCTACGACAGCTGCTAAAATTCATCTTAGCATAAGCACAATCGGTTATATCTTGATCACAAATAATTTATGAATGGCAGATTAATGGCCTGTCAGGCGACTCATACACGGTAAGACAAATTGAATTCAGCAGGGCAAGTCTGTTAAATAACTGCAACTGCACTGCCAAGCTTGTCATTTGAGTGGTGCAGTTGCAGAGCAGTGCTACATTTTGTCCATTTTATTAGTTGTTTTTCAACAGCTCCACGTATATAATGACGTCCGAAAGGACGTAATTGATATCGCTTATTTTTTGTGAAAAATATAATATAATAATTATTTTCATGTTTATTATTATGAAAATAAATATTATAATCGTAAAAATTATATATACGTCAACTGGCAACATCAACTAACCGTCCGTTCGGTCTCCATTTTGGCGTAGTCTGTAACTCGTAACAAACGCCCGTGCAGACGCATTTACTTTCGCTGAGTGTTCTCTCGCGTTTGTTATAGGTATGACGACATAAGTAGTTTTCTTCCTTGGTGCAACAATCTAGTATAAATGATAAACGATAAACTATTCTTGTTGTTTTATTCGTATGCCTTATACTAAAAAGAAAGTTAAACTTTATAAAATTTTAATATTTAAATTTATTGGTTTCAACCAATGACTTTCTATACATATAGACAAAGCACCTCATACAAAATGAAAGCCTAAATATGGCACATGCCATAAATGACACCATAATAACCCTGTTATGTCAATAAGTTTCTGCGTTTACTCCAGTTTTTTAAAATATTATTGGTCAATAGGCAGAAATATAAGCACTATTTCAGTTTCAGCTGCGTATTTTGAATTTAGAACCCGATTTGGATAGTGACATCAGTGGAGTAGCAGTTAGGTATTTTTTTAAACCCAGACGAAAAAGAGGGTTGCTGTTTTATGTTCGTCAGTCTGTCCCTATTTTTCCGATCAAGATCTGTTCAGTCGGAGGTTTTTTACGTTAAGTTAATTTCAATCAAAAATCACACTCATATTATAAAGGGGAGAGTTTGTATGTTTATTCATTGGCTTGTGTTTATACTTTGTTACTTCTTGATCTTTCTAAACATATTTGGATTTTATAAGTTAAGGTAACCTTTAATGAGAGAAACTAATACTCAAATATAATATTTTTATTTAAGTACATAAAATAATTAGTTAAACTGGTTATTTATACGTTAAGTTTCTTGAATTAAATAAAATTTGCCTTTTAGACTTAGATATCTATTCCAGGGTATCTTTTCGTATGTAGTGTAAGCGGACATCAACATAAATTTGTATGACAGCTTTTGTCAAATTTTAAATGTGGTTAAATCCAAAAAACTTAAATCCTTTAGTGTTGAAATATAAATATGCTTATATGGTTTGTAAATTTCTTCACATATCTTTCTTGCTACCAACTGGGGCTAGTTCTCTTTCATTATCTCGTGTCCGGGAAAGCTGAAAAATATTAGCTTTTACATATTTGAGATGTAAATAAGTATCAATTACACTAGGTAACGATACTCCTGTGATGACGTGTAAATAGTACTAGTATGTAAGTGTTCACGTTATTGTAATGTGAACGACATTACACAAAAATCAAAATACAATATTACTATAATTAGATTGTATATAAATACGTAATTATTATTATACGTTTTAGTGCATATTATATCTATTAAAAACGATATACTACCTTTGAAGTATATCCTTTCCAATAAAAAAATTGTGAGCCGTCACGGGACGCCTAGCAGATGTGGAACATCGAAATTATTTTACAAGTAATAGGCACAAAAGTACAGTTATGACAGGAACTAAATATGGCATGATAAAAAAAGGATTGTGTGGAAGGTTGGTGGAAAAAGTGAAACTTTTAAGCTAGCTTCTATCGCGGGCCTTGAGTGTGGAGACCGAATCCAGAAATTCCGTAACGAAAATAACCTAACACGTACTTACTAGATGTTTATAGATATTTCGCCACGATCACTTCAGTTGTTGTGGAACAGCGATTATCACGTATGCTTTTTGTGCAGAAGGTCCCAGGTTCGAGCCTGGGGTACGCCTAGATTTTTTATTTCTTTATTTTTTATCACGTTTTTTTAATTTTTATTATTATGACAAGCATTTTTATTTAGTTTCACCTGTCCCGTTGTCTGTCTGTATCAAATCTTGCAAGTTAAATTTTACTCACATCCCGTTTGCTTTATTTTAATTAATTAAAAAAAAATACTGCATAAATAAAACATAAATAAAATAAAAAAATAATTATAATTGCATAAGTTGATAAAAAATGCTATGCAATAGCTTTACCGCGGCAGTCCGCGAGTGCCACACGTCTATTTTTTTCACATATAGACATTTAACTAAAAATTTTTGGAAAAATATTCCATTAAGGGCATAAAAATCACTTTATCAATCTTAATTTTTTACTTGGAAAATTGGAATGATGATGGGAAATAATAAAAGTAGACTAAGCAAATAAAAGTTTTACTTCAATAAATAACAACATTTACATTAAACATTGACAAAAACAAACAAAATAGCGTGGAGCACTGCAGTTTGAGACGATGTAATAAAAGTTTCACCTTAAAAATACAATATTATGAATTTTCTCCAGAAATTAATGTAATACTTATAATTAATTGTTAAAATAATTATGTAAGTTCTGTTTTACCACAATAAACAGAACTTTTGAATTTCGGGTTATAATAAGGACAAATTTTAATAAGTAGTAAGTGTAGGTTGGTACTAGGTTAGAATCACTGCTTAAGCATTTACTCAACAAATGAAAGTATAATAATTATGGGTATGGGTACATGGGTACCTTCAAAAAAAGCGCGTACACCTTCCTTAAAGGCCGGCAACGCTCTTGTGATTCCTCTGGTGTTGCAAGAGAATGTGGGCGGCGGTGATCACTTAACACCAGGTGACCCCTACGCTCGTTTGTCCTCCTATTCCATAAAAAAAAAAAAAAAATATTAGTATTACATTGTTAAAATAATTTTGTAAGTTATGTTTTACCACAATAAACAGAACTTTTGAAATTCGAAGTTACTACAAGAGAAAGTACTACGTAATACGTATAGATGGCGGTAACAACAATATCGCCTGTATCGCCACGCCAACAATCAGGTTTACCCTCCGCCTATAGATGTTTCACATCAAAAAGCATTATCAAAATCAGTTATTCGGCGCACATACTTATAGCAAATTTAAGACTTATGGTTTTCTCGTGGTTGCCATTTTCAGATCTGGACCAATTTGGACTGGACCACATAGAAAGCACCATCTTTCTGAGGTAACAAACATAAAAAAAAAATCTTGAATAATTATCATTATAATAATCTTTTTTAATCAGTCAAAGTCAGTTAAAAATGGACAAAGTATAGTTGACCTATTCCACAAATCTTCAATGCTTCAGCACGAATCATGCAATTAAACTACTACAAGTAATATCTTATATCTCTAAACGAGCAATTCTTGTATATGTCTATTATAAATATATTGTAGCTTCTATATATATTCAGATTATATATATATATATATATTCGAGATTCAGATTATATATAGAATTTGAATCTCGGGGACGGCCCCAACGATTTTCATAAAATTTAGTATACAGGGGATTTCGGGGGTGATAAATCTATCTAGCTAAGTTTCAATTAAAAAATAGTTTTATCTGTGTTTTAATGAGAAACAGCTACAATAACATTAGAATACAAAGGTAAATTTCGCCACTTTATACCAGACTATAATAGCTCCGATGGGACATTAGGTGATCCGAAAAGCAGAAGACCCCGGTTCGAATCCGGACGTCCTGTTAGTTTTTTTGTTCAAGTTTTGTACATTCTTATAAATCCGAGCAAGGCTTGGTCGTCCGGATTAACCATAATATAATCAAAATTAATTTTTACAAATGAATGAATAGAAAAATGTTATAAATATGAAATAATATAATTGGTTACTAAACGCTGATAAACTTCAAGAGGGCTAATTCTAGCAATTGAGGATATGGTTATTATTGGGGGTGAAATATTAAAATACTAAGCTATATTAATATTTAAGCTTGCTAAAATCGCATGGTCTTTATTTCAGACACGAGTTTGTTCCGGGTATCGTCGATGCTATCCCGAGAGATGTGTCGTCGTCTGCATAGCAATGAATATTGCTGTTTGCAGCATATCAGTGATTACGCAGAAGTCCAGAAGAAACAGTAAAGAGGATAGAACGCTTTGAGAGATACCAGCATTTATGCGTTTTAGTCCAAGCAAACACCGACAATAGAAACCTTAATGCTCCGATCAGCTAACAAACTAGTGACCCATTTGAATAACTTCGCCCCGCCTACTGAGCTAGAGGTCCCGGATTCGAATCCTGGTAGGTGCAATTGTTTGTTTCCGAGTCATGGATGTTTATATGTATTTATGTATGTTTATGTAAGTATGTTGTATTAAATATATCATTGTCTTGTACCCATAGTACAGGGTATGCCTAGTTTGGGGCAAGGTAATTTGTGTAAGAGTGTGCCCCGGTAGGAACTCACATAATAACTGTTGAACCAAATATCTGACATCTTAGGTGTTGAGCAAACAGATCCGATCTGGAATTTTAATTTGTATTAATATGATGGGGTAAGGCCAGTCAAATAGTCAGGATATTCATGGTAAAAGGCATAAAAGGCATTTATTTTCTCAAAATTGACTCCTTTAGAATTCTTTTTGATGTCATTTCCAATAACTACTAGATACTACTACCGCTTCGGAAACAAATGGCGCTCTGAGAGAGAAGAAGCGGCGCAAGAAACTCACCCAGCATTCCTTTTTCGCGCTCTTTACAATAAAAATATACAATATTGTACAATCATTTCTATCGCTATCAAATAATCACAATCTAGTCCCAGGCTGTCCAATCATTTAGATATTCAGTAGTGGAGTAATAGGATTTACGACAGAATAATTTTTTTTATAAAACATTTAAATTTATTTATAGATAATGCCTGAACAGTGGCTGGGACTTTATTATAGAAGTGTATACATTTACCCTTAAAGCTATTATGTATCTTATGAAGGTTGGTTGTAGGCATACTACAGTTTCACTTCAGAAAGCTCTTACTCAGCTATAAAAGATTACGTTATAAAAACGTGGTGTTCCTTGCATGCGCCCGCATGCGCACCACACGCCTTTTACATCCAAGCTAAGACGAATACCGAATTATCTTCGTTCTAGCTTCTTGTCTCAACGTTCTTATTTACATTGATTACTTAACAAGCCCAACGTCATGGAGCGTCATACGATATCCCAATTAATCTATATATATAAAAATGAATTGCTGTTCGTTAGTCTCGCTAAAACTCGAGAACGGCTGGACCGATTTGGCTAATTTTGGTCTTGAATTATTTGTGGAAGTCCAGAGAAGGTTTAAAATGTAAATAAATATGAAAGTGTTTGAAATGAAATAAAAACAACAATTTTGTTTTTCCTTTGATGTGTCCCCCGTCGTCCGATATTTGTTTTGTATGGACATATTTGTATATACATTTTCTTTGAGAGAATTTATTGACGCACGGTTTGATAGTTCTGCTGTGTAATAAAAAACATTATTTTATTTATTATATACAGAACAACGTCTGACGGGTCAACTAGTAATTTATATTTATATAACTGCTGTTATGTAAAAAAAAATGTAATTTAAAATGTTATTTTAGATAATTATCACTTTACTTTAAAGAACACTCTCAGTACCGACCTAATGAAACAGAGATTTTTCCCCACAGTACCAACATTTACTTAAGTTAGTTGGCACAACAGAGTACAGGAGTGCCAACTAACATTTGTGAGCATTAAACACAGTTGGCTCTCGTGGCCTATATAAGCTAGAGTGCTTAGTTATTCCAGCGGAAACTCCATAGGGAGTGCCGCTTGCACCTGTCTCTCCCCAAGAGAAGGTCGCCTTCGATGTAGGCTTAGAGGGCACCTGCCCAAAGCCAACTGCAGGTGGTGTTTAGTGGGTAGGCACCTAGGTTTTCACGTAAGTCCCACATAACCAACGCAGACTTAGGCTGCGTTGGTATGCATGCCAACCACCTCCCTCCCGTCGTTTTCCCGGAGGGTAGCCCTTTCCCTTGTTTGAGCGCGAAAAAAAAAAAACGAGTATGCATTACATGCGTTACCACATCACACCTTATACATGTATATACATACCTATGTATTCATTTACTTTAGTTCTAGTAATTAGTCTTAAGTTAGGTTAAGTGATAGTAAATAGCCAGGTTTTCTCAATTTCCTAGATTTTCCTCCACAAACCATAATATGTATTAAGTAGTTATAAGCATCCTCCCTGCGTCGTAATCCTCAGTACTGAGGGTCGTGACCACCCCTCTGTATCACTTTCTCACGTATGATCGCTCTCCATCTATTCCGTCTCTGGCGGTGTGAACGGCATTGTGAAACGTAGAGTCGAGGGCGGAGCGGATCTGATCGGACCATCGTGTTGGACCGCGTCCACGAGGCCTCTCCCCATCTATTTTGCCGACCACAATGAGCCTCTCAAGGTTTCCATCGTCCTTCCTTGCGATGTGACCGAAGTATTCTAAAACTCTGCGCAGACATTCGGAAGACAATCGCGAGGAGATCCTGAGTTGACGCAGTATGGAGAGATTAGATCGAAATGCTGTCCAGGGGATACGGAGCATCTTTCTCCAGCACCACATCTCAAAGGCGTCAATGCGTTTGCGGTCTGCAGCTTTCAGTGTCCAAGTCTCAGCGCCGTACGAAAATATTGAGAAGACTAGGGTCCGTACCAGTTTGGTCTTAGTTTTTACGGAAATGTTGCGATCTTTCCAGATTCTTCCAAGCTGAGACATAGCGCTCTTAGCCATGCCAATTCTCCTGCGTACTTCCCTCTCGCACGAACCATCGTTACTTATGTTGGAACCCAGGTAGATAAAGTTGTCCACCATTTATAGGCCCAGCGCACCAGTTAGTTCCAACTTCCCAGATCTATCCACCACCATGACTTTGGTCTTGGACCTGTTTATGGGAAGTCCCATCTCTCCACTAATCCGCTCCATACGTTCAAGAAGTGCAGCCATTTCTGACTCATTTGCTGCAAGAAGAGTAGTGTCATCGGCATCGCAAGTTGGTGATTTTCACGCCACCAATTGTGATGCCTCCCTCCCAGTTCTCGCAGGTACGTCTCGTAATGTGCTCTCCATAGGCGTTGAAGAGAATGGGCGACAAAATACATCCCTGGCGCACTCGTTGATGAAACTTAAAGGGTTTCGAGGTTGTTTTATCAACTCTTACAACTCCCTGGCTTGAGCCATACAGGATGCGAAGCAAAGCGATGAGATGATTTGGTACACCAAGCTCTTGCAGAACCCTCCATAAGCAACTCCAATTGACACAGTAGAAAGCCTTACTGTAGTCGACAAAGCACATTAGCACTGGCGTATCAAACTCGTATGCCTTCTCAATGAGCTGCCTGACACTGAGAATCTGCTCCCGAGTGCCCTTGCCCTTCACAAAACCAGCTTCCTCCTGCGGAATTTGCCAATCCAGATAGTAGTGGATGCGATTATTGAGAATATGAAGCAAAATTTTGCTGGCATGCGAGATGAGGGATAAGGTTCGATAATTGCCGCAGCTCTTGGTTGACCCTTTCTAATGCAGCGGAAGAATTACGGATTCCTACCAGTCCCGCGGCCAATCACCGTTTTGCCAGACGTGTGAACAAATATTGTATAGTGTCTCTTCACCCAGGTCACCCATAGCTTTAAGCACTTCTGCTGTTAATTGGTGGCTTCCTGGTGCCTTCCTATTCTTGAGAGACTGTAGAGCATTAGATATCTTGGAACCAAGAATCATGGGCTCCAGTGTCAGGTCCCTCCAAACCGGGGTAACTTCGGGCGTTGAGTGGGGATCTGTGTATAACTGCTCAAAGTAGGTACGCCATCTTTCAGCAATGTGGTCGAGCTCGTGTAGTACAGTACCGTCGGCATCTTCGATAATCCACGATTTAGCTTTGAACTGCTTGGAAAGGACTCTAACCTTCCAAAAGGTCTGCAGTTTGTAGCTTGTTCGAATGTTTCTCAATGTCGCTGCAGATGCCCTCAATGAAGTTGTTCTTGTTGCGGTGACAACTGGCCTGGATAGCTCTGCTAAGCCCGGAGTATTCGGTCATTACTTCATGATCTTGCAGACCCCTGGTTTTTAAATGTTTCCTGCGTTGAATGAGCTCTCATGAACAATCGGAGATCCAGCATCCTCTCTTCCGCTCCGGCATTTTCCGCTTTGAGATCTGGTCCAGTGCATCGTTGATATGACCTTTCAAATGTTTCCACTGAGTATCGGCGTTAGCGTGTTAATGCGTTGGGTCATCCCTTAGTTTGGCCTCTAACGCCTCTCGGAAGAAAGGTCGCTCAGAAGGATGCAGGCTTCTGGGTTTTGGCTATTGGCGTCTAGGCGCCTTTAAGCGGAGCGAGAAATTGGTCACGAGTAGGTTATGGTCAGAGCCGCACTCTGCGCCGGGATAGGTTTTCACATTCGAAACTGAGGATCTCCAGCGGGTATCTAGAATGATATAGTCGATTTGATTTCTGTGCCTATCGCCTGGAGATCTCCATGTGTATAAACGTCTTGGATGATGTTGAAAATACGTTTTCATAATACTGAGATTTCTGGCTGTACAGAACTCGATCAGTTTTTCACCCCGTTCATTTCTAATGCCAAGTCCAAATTTTCCAACTGTGCTTCTGATATGGTCATCCGCAAGTGTACTACCGACTTTGGCATTCCAGTCACCAAGGATAATTTTAATTTCCCGACCAGGAATTGAATTCAGCGTTTCCTCCGGTTTCCCATAAAAGTCGTCAATAACCTCATCTTGAGCTTGTGCCGTCGGCGCGTATATTTGTATAATATTCAGCACACACGGTTTGGTGTTCAGCTTCATTGTCAGGATTCTATCCGACACCGGGTTATAACCGAGGACATACTTATTCATGTGTGGCGGCAATATGATTCCGACCCCGTTCCTACTCGAATCTTCACAGCCCGAGAAGTACATGGTGTTCCCCGCCGTAGTGTTGTAGTGGCCATTAGCACGCATGTGAGTTTCAGCAACGCCCAGTATGGAGATGTTAAGTGATTCCATTTCCTTTTCCACGATGGCCAGTTTGCCCGCCATTAGCAGACCTCGGACGTTCCAAGTGCCAATGCGACGATGGGTTCGAATTGAGGTCTTCTCGATATTATATGTTTTGACACCGACAGTAGCATTTCCCTCCTCTGAAGCCTGTCGACTCACCCCAGGGGAAGCTTCGGTCGTCAATTTTACACCATGCAGCCCGGGTACTGGGTGGCGCCGATGGTTAGTCGGGTCGCCAAACATACTCACTTTTTCTGTTTCTGATTCCATAAGGGGGGTTTTCATGGGAAAATAAGCGCGGTGGGCTCCCACATCCTTCCACGTTAGTCTTTTAGAGGGTATTTAGATCCTCACGGTCACTGGTTACCGCCCCATGGGCTCAATGTCCACACAGGGATGTCGAGTTAGTTACCACCGCCCGATACTCGGTGTTTACTGTTTTACAGGATGGGTAGGTCTCCTCCACACCAACCCTCCTCCTTTCTCATTCGGGCTTGGGACCGACAACGGCGGAGTTCTAAGCATAATAAAGTTTTATTTCTCAACACGTAGATAGGGTTGTACTCGTAGAAATAAGTTTTCTGAGACCTACATTTTTTTTTATGGAATAGGAGGACAAACGAGCGTACGGGTCCTGTTGTTAAGTGATCACCGTCGCCCACACTCTCTTGCAACACCAGAGGAATCACAGGAGCGTTGCCGGCCTTTAAGAAAGGTGGACGCGCTTTTTTTGAAGGTACCCATGTCGTATCGTCCCGGAAACACCGCACAAGGAAGTTCATTCCACAGCTTTGTAGTACGTGGAAGACAGCTCCTTGTAAACCGCACTGTGGAGGACCGCCACATATCCAGATGGTGAGGATGATATCCTAACTTGTGGCGTGTCGTGCGAATTTGGAATTCGGTGGCAGGAATTAGGTTAAACAGCTCTTCGGAACACTCCCCGTGATAAATGCGGTAGAAGACACACAATGAAGCGACGTCTCTACGCAACACCAAGTGATCCAGCCATTCACAGAGTACTTGGTCCCCGACAATTCGACCTGCTCTGCGTTGCACGCGGTCAAATAGATCGAGCTGATACTGGGGTGCGCTAGACCAGAGATGACAGCAATACTCCATGTGTGGCCGGATCTGCGCTTTGTACAGCGCTAGAATTTGGGCCAGCTTGAAGTATTGCCGTGCTCTATTAATGACGCCCAGTTTCTTTGAAGCCAATTTGGCTTTGCCCTCCAGATGGCCACGTAATTGGCAATAACTCGAGATTTCGAGACCCAGTATTCCGATACTAGGCGAGGCTTTTAGGGAAGTGTTGTCGAAGAGCGGTGATACGACAAATGGGGTTTTTTTTAGTGGTAAACGCGCAAACTTGAGTCTTCTGGGGGTTAAATTGGACAAGGTTCAATTTACCCCATTCCGCAACCTTCTCAAGAGAGGACTCGATAGAAGACACAAGTTTCTCCCGGCACTGGTCGACGATTTCCCGAGAGAGACCTGCATGGCCTGTGTATACGGCATCACCAGTGCTGTCGTCCGCATAGCAATGAATGTTGGATGTGTCCAACATATCATTGATATGCAGAAGAAACAGCATAGGAGATAGCACACAGCCTTGGGGCACTCCAGCATTCACGGGCTTCGGGTTCGAGCAATGTCGGCGGACATCGCTAACTGCCAGGCCCTCCCCCCTTGCTTTCAATAGCCGCAGCCCATCTATGTGATAGGTATACCAGAAGATCACCTGCCGACCGACCATGGCAAAAGCCGTATTGTCGGTCGTTGATCAACTGGTGACCCTCTAGGTATACTAAGAGCTGACGGCTAATTATGCTCTCCATGATGTTGGAGAGCAGGGAGGTAATAGCAATAGGCCTGTAGTTTGCCGGTTCCGAACTGTCTCGTTTTTTTTGGATCGGATGGACAACGGCTGACTTCCATTAGTCAGGGACTACGCCTTTGGAATAAGAGTGCCGGAATAAACGCATTAGCACCGGCGTCAACTCAGGGGCACACGTTCTAAGCACGATTGGAGAAATGCCATCCGGCCCGCTCGACTTCCTGACGTCCGACGAAAACAGAGCTCGCCTAACAGTTTTCTCTCTGAACTGTACTTCAGGCATAGAGCTCTGTCACCGCGGGATGGTCGGCGGTGTTTTTCCGTTGTCGTCAAGAGTCGAGTTTTAGGCGAAAAGAGCGCATAGGAGATCGGCTTTCTCTTTTGCCGTATGGGCCAGGGTGTCATTCCTCATGTGCAACGGCGGCATGGACGGCTGGCTGAAGTTACCAAGAGCAGCTTTCGACAACGACCAGAACTTGCGTGTTCCAGTCGGGTAACTGGAAAGCTGCTCGCCGATTTGACTTTGCACGGATTTCCTCTTAAGAACTATGCAGTTCGGATCCTTTGTGTAGTATCACATCGGCTACTGCAACGGCGCAGGCACTAGGATCATCCGAAGGGAAACAAACCCTGCTCCAAGGGTAGGATGCAAAAAAGGAACGCATCCTATCCCAATCTACTGACTTGTAGTGCCAAACGCGGCGGGTCGCTGGTGGTCTGCGACGTGGGCGTCGGATAGGCACTACACTCCTGACCAGGCAATGGTCGGACGTTCCGAGAGGGGCGTCGACAAAGACCTGGTAACCATCGGGATGTGTAGTCAGCAGAAGATCTAACAAGGACGGCATGTGGCTATCCACATCCGGGAGCCGCGTTGGCGACTCAACCAATTGTAAATTGCTTTAATAAGTAGATTATAAGTAATTTTGTTCATATTTTATTAGCAAATACAGAAATTTGAAATTTGATTTTTTTTTTCGAGTACGTAGGTATTCATTACTTAATAAGAATTGTAAGGGGACACTCTGCCCTAATTGTGCTTGTCAGTAATTCTAAGTGGAAACTAAAAATGTTATGAAACAATTGATTACATTACAGATATTATAACAATTTTATTATTTGCGTTTAAATTACCAACCTCTTCTACATATTACATATCCTAAGTATTAGCTATGTGCGCCGACGCCAATATCTTTGGCGGCCGGCGACACAAATGGCGGCGTAAACGGCGTCAAAATGGCGGCCTGAAGGTCTATATCAAAGCCGACGACATTTTGACATACTAAAATCTAGCTGTTATTCGTAAGTGCTACACGGGACGCTAAAGAGGGGAAGACAGGCAGAAGGCACTTTGCTTGCTAGTAACCGTGCTAATATCGTTCGCCTTTCGCGCCGTTTTCGCCGATTTTTCTAGACGATCAGCGGCGTCGAGTCTTGATCGGCGGTCATCGGTGCGGCGCGGCGCGGTCCACATCTCTACTAAGTATCTATAATATAGGTGATGTATCTTAATAACACTGCATCTTATAATGGCCAGTGCGCTATCACTTACCACCAGTTCAATGAATTGCTCATCTCGTTAATTTTTCTCATAAAAAATACGAAGACCGGTGGGTCAGGCGCTTTAAATAACAAAGAGAATTTAAACACTACGTTCGTTGGACAACAAAGAGGATGTAAATACTACCTAATAAAGAACAGTATTCTGACATTTCAAAATGTCACAGAAAACACAATTACACTAAAACCAACAATATTATAACTCTATTTTAATTTTCCTCCGAATCTGGAAGCCGTAGAAGCCATATAAATTTAAATCGATTGGCGTCGAGCTTCAAAACTTTCGTCGGGCTTTTGGAAGTCTATTTTAAGCGAAATTAATTGTGATTTTTATAGAAATTTGCAGTTGTACTTCACGAGTTACAACACGAAACTTAACCGTAAGTACTCTTTTAAGGTTTCGTACCCAGCTGGAACCGTATAATATAAACTACAGAGTCAGTCCCTCCATCTGTCTCTCAGAAGGATCTATCATTTACCCAATTCCAATTTTTATTAAATGAAAATAGGGGACAAGACGAGCAGGACGTTCAGGTGATGGTAATTGATACGCTCTGCCCATTACAAAGCAGTGCCGCTCAGGATTCTTGAAAAACCCAATAAGCTCGTCACCTTGAGACATAAGATGTTAAGTCTCAATTTCCCAGTAATTTCACTAGCTACGGTACCGTTCAAACCAAAACAGTAATGTTTACAAATTTCTGCTTCACGGCAGAAAAGGCGCCGTTGTGGTAACCATAATCTAGCCGGTATCCTGCGCAAAGGAGCCTCCGACTGGTCTTGTAAGCTTGTTTACAACACAAAGATAAAAACTGAAAATGAATGTGAATGTTTTAGTAACTTTTCTGTCTAAGCTGAATAAGTAGGCATGTCTTAGCTCAACTTTTCTATGTGGATTAGCTTTAATTTTTATGGATGGACTTCAGTAAAATTCACACTGTCTATTAAGTCTTAATATATTAAAGGAAATCTAAGCTATCAGTCTTAGATTAACGATTGGTCTCCGCTGCGCTCCAACTAGATACCGAAGGCGCAGTTGAAAAGTGTGGCAACTGATACTACGCTGAAGTGGGCGTTCTTGAGCAAGTCTCGAACAATGTGTGACGTTAACGTGCCACATGTTCTGTTAAACTTTGCTAATAATTGAAACTCAAATGCCGGGTTGCGAAGCAAAACTTTGTAAAAATTATACTACGAGAAATAAAAAAGATACTGGGATATACCTACACAAATATCATCAGTAAGTAATGTAAAATAACACGAAGCCTATGTTACAAAACTTGAAAGATTGAGAAACATTGAGTGTCAAGATTCCAAGCATCTAATAGGTGCCGTAATAAAAAAAGCTATGAACAATTGCTAGCTAGCGGTATCTAGTTGCATTGCGAAATTGCTGTAGTTAAATACTCCCAGAATGTGACGTATAGTTGTCATCCCTCTTTTCATGTATCTGACAGCTGATATACATAATTATTATGTACAAAGAGTACCTAAACAATAATTTCCGCCACTCATCAGAAACCATCAATATAACAAGTAACAAGTTATCATAATCCATACCAAAAAGGTTACCCATAATAATTTTCACACGTTTAAAACCACAACCCACTACTTAAAGGATGAGCAACGCAATCAATATAATGATCATCATTATGAGATAACATTGAGTATAAACACAGGACACGGACTGGTTTAAAAAAAAAGTAAAAGAAAAAATGGTGGCAATCTGTGACGGCGCGTGGCGTGCACACGACTAAGGCACCCCTCGAAGATTGAATGTAAATCAATCGTAAAGAATCACAGAGATAAGTGGTGAATCCGCAATAAAATATTGAATTACACACATTATCTTTTATTTACGTTTGTGATTGAGACGTATCGCTTTACTACGATTTGAAATGTTTTGTTCTGTGGGAAATAATATGTTGTTATCATTGAAACATCATTTTGTTCTAATCCGTTTTGATGTAGGGTTTCGAAATTGCTACAGGTTTATCCGGTATGAATATTAAGAAAATATTCCAGAGTTTATTATTTTTGTTTAGTTAATCATTGTGATACTTTTAATAGTATGTATAAATTACAACAAAAGAAATTTCAAATTTACATAGAGCACGGCGATTCTTTAAGCCGGCCCACATTCTAGCGCTCTATAAAACGCAGGTCCGGCCACATATGAGGTAATGCTGTCATCTCAGACATCGTGCAACGCGGATATGCTCGAATTGTCGGGGACCCAGTGCTCTGTGAACGGCTAGATCACTTGGCGTTGCGTAGAGAAAGGGCTGTTGCACCTGATTCCTACCGCCGAATTCCACCTTCGCACGACACGCCATTAGAATAGTGTCCACAGTGCGATTTTCAAGGATTTTTCTTCCACTTACTACAAAGCTGTAGAAGATTTGCAAGAGCGACATCTTAAGTCAATTTCTTCCTAATATGTATATATTGGGGTTGAGCAGGTTATCAACTGTAAATCCACAGTGCGGTTTACAAGGAGCTTTCTTCCACTTACTACAAAGCTGTAGAATGAGCTTCCTTGTGCGGTGTTTCCGGGACGATTCGACATGAGTACCCTCAAAAAAAACGCATACAACTACCCCAAAGTCCAGCAACGCTCCTGTAATTCCTCTGGTGTTGCATGAGAATGTGGGCGGCGGTGGTCACTTAACACCAGGTGACCTGTACGCTCGTATGTCCTCCTCCATAAAAATTAAATCCACCTCAAAACCTACAAAGAAAACGCGAAGGGAAGAAGGCAAGATGGAGTAAGACCGATATCACTTAGCAGGCATAATAACATGGTCTAGGATTGCTAGAGATAAAAAAGAGTGGAAGAAGTTGAAAGAGGTAGGAAGAGAGAGAGAAGAACACATTTTAAAGGATTAAAACGTGTAATAGTAACTGTGTTTTTACATTAGATTTTGCGCAGCAGTTACATTTTTATTACTATTTTTTTTTATGAAAATAAGTTACGAGACAAGCACGACGTTCAGCTGACCGTAATTGATACGCCCTGCCCATTACAATGCAGTGTCGCTCAGGATTCTTGAAAAACCCCAAAAATTCTGAACGGCACTACAATTGCGCCCGTCACCTTGAGACATAAGATGTTAAATCTCATTTGCCCAGTAATTTGGCTAGCTACGGCGCCCTTCAGACAGAAACACAATAATATTTACACATTATTGCTCCACGGCAGAAATAGGCAACGTTGTGGTACCTATAATCTAGCCGGCATCTTGTGCAAGGAAGCCTCTCACTGGTTATAGTTAACTAGTTAGTAAACTAAAGAATATTAAAAAGAATACTAAAATTAGTATTTAAATGTGTAACACTCGCGTTAATAAAAAAAAATCTTTACGTACAAATATCATATAATATTAATAAGACGCATAGGTAAAAGTTCGATGCTAATTAAAACACTAACTTCTTTTCAAACAAGTGGAGAGCTGGTAGAGATGAAACGGCGCAAGAAACAAGTCATAACAACGGGCTGAGCATATCTCATCGACTCACATTTCCACTTTGTCCGTCCACAATAGATGCGGTCCGAACGTGTTCCCCTGGCGTGCCCGTGTTTGCTCATGAATGCAACTAAACATGCGTACCTGTTAAGCTAAATTGAGTTATTGTATCTGAAGCGCTCTGCGAATCAACTGAGCCGACGGTAAACACAGGTGTGCGGCTTACCAGGGTTCCGTGCCTATTGTATTACTTATCTATTATAGCTGAAATAATGCAATCGCAAAAGTTGCTACAATGTTATAATAACTCTAGTCAATTATCTATATATATAAAAATGAATTGCTGTTCGTTAGTCTCGGTAAAACTCGAGAACGGCTGGACCGAATTGGCTAATTCTGATCTAGAATTATTCGTGGAAGTCCAGGGAAGGTTTAAAAGGTGAATAAATATGAAAGTGTTCGGAATTAAAAAAAACAAAAATTTTGTATTTCCTTTGATGTGTCCCCCCCCCGTCGTCCGATATTTGTTTTGTATGGACATATTTTTATATACATTTTCTATGAGAGAATTTATTGACGCACGGTTTGATAGTTCTGTTGTAAAACAATTTCATTACAACAACAGGGAGCATATTTTACGAAATAATTCTTGATGTTATGATATATTATTGACAAATTAAAAAAAAATATTATTTTATTTATTATACATATCCAGAGCAACGTCTGTCGGGTCAACTAGTTATTAATAAATATTCGGGAAATAATTTTAGCTGATAGAAATATCTATAATACTAAAATATAATAACAATATCAATGATTTTAAATGGGAAGTAGGCAATTGCCATTTCCCGCCGAGGCATATAAAGTGCTTTTCTCAAAAGAATGCAGGGAAATAAAACACTCTTTATATATATACTTAATATAAATGAAAAGTAGTTAAATTCCAATAATTTTATGCCGTTTTTAACATGAACTGTACATTTAAGCATGGAATAAATTGCCCATAATGTTTTTGGCTTTTTGATGGCTTTTTAGTTTTAGAAATCACATTAAAATACGCCAAAAATACTTTTTCGGAGAAAATGTTCACTTATTTCTCGTTATTCCAACTGGAAAGCTGGAAGCAGGTTATCCATTGCCAATTTGGCTTCTGATCTTGAATCTGGTGGAGTACAATCAATCTCCATTTCACTCATTGAACCGTTGAAACTCATTTTAATTATAATTAAATTTATATTTATTAAGTAGGTATGTAAATAACAAATCAAGACGAATTTTCAGCTTTGCCGCCATTTTTTTAAATCATTTGTGCCGACAGGCAAACGCAGAGACTAAGGTATGCCAAAAAGGACAAAAGAGATCCGATCAAAGAGTATTTAATAACCCCAGCACGCCGTTTCATGCAACATTGCAGGAGCGTTGTAATGTTCCAAATTCAAAAAACGCTCCTGCAATGGATTTTGATTTTCTTTGGCCTAAAATACGATACCTAAGTACTTCGCGTGTTCTTTCTTCGGAAATAATGACACTATTTCCATGCATGTTTGAGAAAAATTTATTTGCAGTTTTAGTTAAAGGAAAAAATAATCTAAACTGGAATTGTTACGTAAAATTTAAGTATCAGCCTATTATTATCATAAACCTTACGCGTAATATATTTTGCTGATTATTAAAAATACACGGTGCTGTTCAGAGCATAGCCCTGTTCATATACTACCGACCACAGAACAGAAAAACTAGTTTTTTCTGTACCGTGCTAATTGCTTTAAAATAATCATAATCTAGTCCCAAGCAATCCGATCATTTAGATATTGATATAAGAGATTACGACACAGACATTTTTTAATAAAACATTTAAATTTATTTATAAATAATGCCTGAACATTGGCTGGGGCTTTATTATACAAGTGTATACATTTACCCTTAAAGCTATTATGTATCTTATGAAGCTTACTAGAATTAGTTACAAGCAATCCCTAATTTCTAGAAATTAACACTAGTGTTATAATAATGAAAATTACCATTAAGAGCAAAAAGGTGACGATTTTTGAGAATGTATATCAAATTTTCATATATGTACTGATAATGAACAGTCATAATATTTATATCTTTAAATTTTTCTTTGAGACACTGTCTATAACCATGCTGATATATGGCACGAACAGCTCTCTTTTATAGAGCAAACACTATATCAATGTCAGCAGCATGACGCCACAGTAAAATACATATTGGTAGGTTGTTATAATAACATACAATAACAACCTACGCTAAAATTTTTATGTAAATTTCAGTGAGTAATTAATCGATTATTTATCCAATGTTTCCAGTGAGGTGACGGAACCCTTGCCTCGCCAGATCGAGTGAGATCAGTCTACAAAGCGACCGGTAATCTCTGTACAAACACGGATACTGGTTGAATGGCGACCCAACCTGCCGTTACTACCGCGTGGAGGAACACGAAAGCCTGAACAATCATTATTGTTGTACGCTATTAAAGTTTGTTATTACAACCACACAGCTAATATAATACCACAACTAATTCATTATAGCTGATACGACAGTCAATTGTTTTGATACTTATTTTCGTTACGAATTTTTTTACTTTTATAGACGAAACTAACTGAAATAGGATGTTTTATTTGTTAAGATTCTAAACAATTTGTTATTTTAACAATATTCGTTTTCAAATTTAATTAAATCCCAGAAGTGATCGCTTTAAAAAATAACAAATTGATTAGATTTACAAGAGCGTCATCTCAAGTCAATTTCCTAATATGCAAATATTGGGGTTGAGCATGTTATCAACTGTAAAGTAGATCCTGTAAATGATGGCTTCATTCAACCTGAGAGTTGAACAAAGCATACAAGATATATAAACGAAACGTCACTGAAACGGTTGCGTCAGTTGGTAGAGCGCTCGAACAGAACGCGAGAGGTTCGGGTTCGAGCCCCGTATCGTTCCAAAATTTTGATTTTTCAAATTTTTGTGTGATAAGATTATTAGAATGTAGACTTAATAAATCTGTTAAAGCTCGTCATAACTTCCAAGTTATTGATTCATAATCTTAGTCTAAATGCACTAGGCGTTGAACAGAAGACTTTAAAAATTATATAACTATTAGTAGGTATAATATAAATAAACGCAGCGTCAAGGGGCGGGTCGTTCCCTTTCCTAAAATAAAGCGATGGTTGGTCTATGCGATATGTTCAGACTAGTCTTAAAGGGGATAACGGGCGATGCTCACCACATGGAAAATATTCATCTATTATTAACTTAATAAAACAAGGTCACGGTAATCAAAAAAGTGCATCACGCAAGTGCACGCATGAAGTTATACTTCTTTGGCCTAACAAAGCAAAAATCCTTAAAATTATTTATTCCTCGTGCTATTCTGCTTTTGTATAGAGAACAATATTGTAAAAAATTTTCAACGATGGATTTTACAATTAATTATTAAATAACGAATACGGCTTGAACCCTTTGCCGATCCTAATAATGGACGAGAAACAAAAAAAAAATAACGAATGATGCAAACGTCAGAAAATTTTAGGAACCAACTTCACACTGCTACTTTTGTGTTATAAGTGATGCGCGCGAATCTTAAAATTTCAATACTATTATTTTTTCATAACGCGCCTAAAGAAGTATAACTTCGAAAACTTCAGGTCTAAAGATGTGTTGCCATCTTTTGAATCGTATCGGTTCGTAATTAAAACGGGTAACTCCGTAGGACCTTTAAAAAGATTCATTTCATTCAGTATTTTAAAAATATTTGAATTTTGCCGAATTATTGAACGAGGTATGCACCCATTTCAAAAAATACTTAAAAATTTGCATACGTATTAAGAACCGGTTTTTTCTAATGAAAATAAGGAACGAGACGAGCAGGAGGTTCAGCTGATAGATAGATTTGTTTCGCCCTGCCCATTACAATGCAGTGCCGCTCGGGATTCAAGAAAAACCCAAAAATTCTGAGCGATACTACAACTGCATTCGTCAATTTGAGACGTACGATGTTAAGTCTCAATTGCCCAGTAATTTTACTAGCTACGGCGCCCTTCAGACCGTCACACAATAATGTTTACACATTACTGCTTCACGGCAGAAATAGGCGCCGTTGTGGTACGTATAATCTAGTCGGCATCTTGTGCAAAGGAGTCTCCCACAGGTAAAACAGGCTTTTAAAACAATATAAACACACACGCGATACAAGACTGCTGAAGATGTTGATGTGCCATATAATTTATTTTTAATGTTCGGCCGTTTTTCTTCGACTTACTTTTTAAATCCAGCTGCCATGAAAAAGAATTTTTTACCGACTTCAAAAATGGGAGGAAAAAAGGAAAAAATTTGTTACCTCAGAAGTTACGACTGGTTGAACCGATTTTGATAATTATATTTTTATTTGTCCAGATCTGACAATGGCATCTATGAGAAAACCATAACAGTCTTAAATTTGCTATAAAAATGTGCACGAGAAATTATCGAATAACTCAATATCGCGCAAGCCGATTTCGATTATTCTGCTTTTATCGGAAGGGATATACTTCAAAGGCAGATTGGTGAGAGTTCTGATTATGGGATCCATGACAAAGTAACGGAACACTGTCTGTAATCAAATTGTAAAGTACTTACGTTAATTTGCATTGAAAAATTTAGTATATTTACACATATTTAGACAAATTGTTAATCAGTGTACTTCAAATTCACTAAAAATTATATAGATTTGCACATTATAATAGATATAATGTGCACTAAAAAGTATAAAAATAATTGCGTATTTTTATGCAATCTAATTAATTAATCTTATTCTAGTTACGATTATTGTAATTTTTGGAGTCGATATAATATCTATTGTTTTGGAATAGTGTTTTTGAAGGCGGTTGTTTTTTTGTTAAAATTTTTTTTTATGCTGTCCGGATATATGAATCACGTAACGGTATTACGTCGTTATGGTCAAGTAATTGTCGTAGTCGAAAATGATAATAATTGGAACTCTTTAACGACTTACAGTAAGGGTGCGATCTCTAGCTGTCTGTAATAAAATTGCAATGCGCTTACGTTCATTGCTGCATTGCAAAATTTTGCTAGTGTACTTAAGACTCACAAAAATTCCTCCCGCCGCGGCCTCATTCTTACATCTCGCCTCCTCAAGTCGCGCGTGCGACTCAAGCACATCTTACCTATACTTATACAACTATGTATGTAGTGTACACCTACTTTGGCTAACACTGACTACGAAAATAAAATAATCGTAACTAGAATTAGATTAATTAATTAGGTTGTGTAAAAATACGCAATTATTTTTATACTGTTTAGTGCATATTATATCTATTGTTTTGGAATAGTGTTTTTGAGGTCGGTTGTTTTTTTTTTGTTAATCTTTTTTTGTGTGAAAGAGTTACAAATATACAAAACCATACATTCTTACAAACTTTCGGCGTTAATGGTTAAAATAATATTCAAATATGAAAACTTTCAAGCATTTCATAGTGATATTATAAAGTTTATGATAATATAAAATTTAAATAAAACACTGTTTTTGCGTAACAGTCACATTTATATAATTAGGTATTTTATGTGAGTCCTCCTGAAAACGTGCTCTGAAAAGGTCACGAAACGTCTGATTAGCTATTAACATCAAAGTGCTAAGCGCTTTATAGGACACTGTATAGGTAAGTGTACGTGTTTCTTTTTAAAGAATAAGTTATGCTTTATCAAGCCTCGTCCGAATTATTAATACTTCCGTCTAGCGTTAAAATCAACTTAAAACAGTGAAACGGGAACAGAACCCGCTACCGGTTCGACGGGAATAAGGAAAGTCCGTTGCAAGGAACATAATACCAATGTTATTGGTTAATATAGTAAATGTACGTACACCGACTGCAAGTTGCACGTAAACGTTGAGTACAAACTCGACATTAAGCAGTGGAGCGAAGGCTGTATCGATCCGGATCCGGTGCCACCTGTCTGCGACGTCGATCGGAAACGGAAGTGTCGTGTGTCCTGAAACCGGAGCCGGGATGAGCGCGCCCGGCGTCCCGGAGGGTCTGTCACTCCGCGTGAGGATTACGTCCATCCGTTGAGGCTTGAGATGCTCGATTGAATAACTGATTAATGTTATTAATTATTGGTGAATCCTCGATCGCGAAGGAAACCCAAGGGTTCAGGACGCGTCACCTAGTCGCAAGTCAAGTATCATGTTTACAATACCGCATTAATTCATTCATTCAATTTGGAAGTGCGTGGGTTAAGTAAAGTGATAGAAAACTTTATAAAAATATCTGCTACTAAAATATATCAAGTCTTTTTGTTTTCACGTCAATACGACAAACTAACCACGATCCAACCAACTAGTTACAAGAATAAATTATTTTATGATTTATAATAATTGAGGAGGAAGAAATTCACATGACGAAACGCTCGGCCCAATGTAATGCTCTGGAGCAGGGGTGCTCAAACGGTTGATCGCGATCGGCTTGTCGATGGGTAACTAAAATTGGTAATTACGTACCATCTTATGAAATGTATGCTCAGGACATACAGTGTCTCTCATCCAAAGTCACTCTTTAGTTAAGTAACAACTTAGGACACTAGAACGCGTTTGTTTTGTGAGAACCAATTAAGTCGCAATTTTGAATAATTATGAGTTTTTTCATTGACATTGGAGAGCAGACTTCTTCCTTCATCACACATACTTAAAGCCTCTCATAGTCGAGCGATCGTAGTCGTAACAATTCTGAGGTAGATCGGCAGCAGTTAAAGCTTGAGCACCTCTGCTCTCGAGTATTGAAACACCAAAATAAGATGTTAAGTGTCAGTTGACCAGAGACTACGGCACTCTTCAGACAGAGACGCAAACAGTGGTGGCAAACTGCTGTACTGCCGTAGCCATTCTGGCTCCCGCCGGTAATTATCAGACTGGTGTGAGCATCTTGAGCAAGTTGTTTTTGTCGCAGCCAGGATCGTCGTGTGAGGTTCAGACCACCATCGTTCTGTAGCGCGACAGGCATTCTGCCCACTGAACCGAATGCTCGCGAGGCACGCCCGCCTATCACACTCGAAATTCACACGGCCCTTTCTCCCAAGCACGCACAAACTTTAACCCCATAGTAATAGGGTCCAATTTAATGAATGCTTCAAATGTATAAATATTCGCACGCAAATATATTTTGTGATATCCGTTATTTACTGGCTTCATGAGAAACTTGTGAGTAAGCAAAAAATTTTTGTATAAACAAGTTGTGTCAACCTGTTTGTGGAAACTTTTGATCTTTTTTATCTCCAGCGACGATCAGTGCTATTTTTTACACTTTATTAAAGATAATCTAGTTTATTAGGACCCTAAAGCAGATAAAAGCTGCATATGAAGTGATATAGTTTTCCTGAAGTACTTCTTACATATAAAATTCTCGTGTCCCGGTGTTTTCCATATTTAGCCATATTTGGCCCATAAATATATTTTTTAATTTTTTTAACATTTTTATTTTTATTTTATTATGATTCAGCATTAAAAAATACACACAACTTAAAAACTTTCACCCGTCTACGATCAACACCAATTTTTGTATCGCGATTTTAATATTATTCTATTCACAGATAAATAGACTTGCAAGATGGCAATCGAATAAAACGATTATTGTAGTAGAAAATTTTATGTACTATATATCGGTCGTCATCTATTTTTTATTGCCCAAAAATTTTAATTATTGAATAAAATGAAAAAGAAATAAAAAAAAATCTTTATAATATGGTAATACAACGCTTGATGTGTCAGCTAGTAATATTATAAATGTGAATGTTTGTTTATTTGTTACGCTTTCACGCCTAAACCACTGAAACGATTTTGATGAAATTTTATACAGAGACAGACTAGAGCTTGGAAAAGGAATTACCTTTAATTGCGAAAAAATTAATGGAGGGGTGGAAATAGGGGATGGAAGTTTGTATGAGAATTCGTCACTATCGATGATTAAATCATAAAACATTATATTTTATAAACATTTGTTCGAGCATTTTTGAAACTTTGATCAAAACATGCTACATGGGGATGTAATAGGATAATAAAGATCGTAGGAAAATACTATTAAAGAGACTATCCACAATGACAAGAGATATGCACTGTATCATAGAACAGCGCTGCCAGCAGCGGAAAGAGCAGTTTGTATGTGTATTATTTGAAAAGTATCCTAAAAAATTAAAATGCCTCCCAAAGTATTCCACGCGGACATAGTCGCGAGAAAAAGTTAGTATTATTAATAGGGTAAAGAAGTTAAGTACTGCCATACTTTTTATTATAACTTAATATGCTTTATATGTGTACGACCTGTATAGCCGAGTGGTTAGCGATCCTACCTACTAAGCTAGAGGTCCCGGTTTCGAATCCCGGTAGGTGCAAGCATTTATATGATGAACTAGCTGACCCGGCAAACGTTGTTTTGCCATATAAAGTATAATTCACGCGATAGTTTTATAAGTAATAAAATATTGCCTATATTATAGCCTGTACATCATTTTGTTCTATTGTCAATAGTTTTTGCAGCGTACGCAAAAATAGGTTTTCGATTTTACACCTTGTGTTACAAAATAGCAATTTTATTACGGATCCCTAATTTTGAAAAAAAAAACATAGCCTATAGCCTTCCTCGATAAATGGACTACCCAACACTGAAAGAATCATTCAAATCGGACCAGTAGTACCAGAGATTAGCGCGTTCAAACAAACAAACAAACAAACACTGCAGCTTTATAATATTAGTATAGATATGGATGTTTTTTTCCGAGTCATGGATGCTTAAATGTATTTATGTATGTTTATATGTATTTATGTATGTTTAAGTAAGTATATTGTATTAAATATATCATTGTCTTGTAACCCATAACACAGGCTATATATGCTTAACTTGAGGCAAGATAATTTGTGTAAAAAGTGTGTTAATATTATTATTATTATGTGTAGAGGTATAATAGTCTTATCTATTTCTCATTTATTTTCTAAAAATAAAATTATTAATAAATTACAAGATAGCTATATAAATTTAAATTATCCAAAGAAAGTCTATTTGTATGTATCAGATTTCACCTCAGATAATTTAAACGTCTAGAATCTAGATAGAGTCTCTTGGTGTTAGACAACCGATAAAAACAGGCCACGAATATTAGTTAAGTGTGCGTGACAAAGCTACGTCTTACACTCGCGATTTGTATGACACTTTGTGTTAGTGTGCGTGAATTGCTTAAAATAGAGGTTAGTTCTAAATTCAATTTTTTTTGACATTTTCACAGCTGGCATAGTCTATCTAGACGTATAACGGCCGTTCCCAATTTCAGTCTATCTTTTACATGAGATAAAAATCGTAACTATCGTTGACTTTTCTGTTCCAATAAATTTATTGAATATCCGTACACGCTGTCTGTCAATGGGACGACGTATAGCTTACCAACGATAGAAGTTTGTATGGAAATTTCAATTCACGCGACCCAATAAAAGGCGATAAGAATGACTTATCGGGTATATTGGGACAGCTTCAGATTATTGACAGCTAATTACTGACAGTAGAAGGTAGTAATTTATCTCTATCTGTAGATGGTATATTGGGAACGGCTGTAAATGATCTAAGTCTTTTTCTAGAAATTATTTAATTTTAAGGAATAAAATTATTCAACCGTAAATAATTTGTTTTATTATTCGCTATCTAAATTTTCTTTACCTATGTTATGAGCATAAAACCTATTCTTAACAGAATATTAATGTAATAATATTAAAATGGGCAATTGTTAAGTGGCTGGACAATTATTCTCAACATAAAAAGTTTTACGACAAGTGATAATCCTTATTGACGATTCAAAAGTTTTATTTATGAACCCTCCTGAATAAATATATACTAACTGACCCGGCAAACGTTGTTTTGCCATATAAATTGTTTTTAGAGTTAGACCGTTTCTTGGACATTGCAACATTACGATATTTTTCTAAAATAAAAGAATTTTTCAAAAATAAGCGTAGCCTAAGTTACTCCTTATTATATCAGCTACCTGCCAATATAAGTCCCGTCAAAATCCAGCCATTTCAGAGATTAGCCGGAACAAACAGACAGACAAAAATTGTAAAAAATATTATTTTGGTGTATCGTATACATCTTCATATACATGTAGCAGAAAATGGTTATTTTAATATTACAAACAGACACTCCAATTTTGTTAATATGTATAGATTAGTCCTTATAATATCCGAACGACCGAGCCTTGCTCGGAATTTTAAGAATGTACAAAACTTGAACAAAATAAAAACAAACTAATAGTACATCTGGATTTGAACCCAGTTCATCTACTTTCCGATCCGATCACCTATTATCCCATCTGAGCTATTACAGTCTTGTATATAGTCACGAAATTTACCTTTGTATTCTAATGTTATTGTAGCTGTTTCTCATTGAAACATGGATAAAACTTAATTTTTTTAAATTGAAACCTAGCAAGATCGATTTCTCGCCCCCGAAACTACCTGTATACTAAATTTCATTAAAATCGTTGGAGCCGTTTCCGATATTCAAATTATATATATATAAGATACTAGCTGATACCCCGCGACATCGTTCGCGTACATATTTTTACATCTTGGGTTACATTATTGGACTTTTAGTTGGGATTTTTTTGAAAATGTAATGTACCTTATATAAACTGGGGATAATGTAGCTTCACAACAGTGAAAGAATTATTCAAATCGGCTCAGTAGTTTCGAAAAAGTAAAAAGGAAAGTTTTAAATTCTCATACGGATTCTGAACCCGAGGAAAATGGTTTTGTTTAGCTCGTGGGGAAACTTATGAATTCAAACGAAGAGTGGATACAATGCATCATGTGCAAGATGTGGGCACATTGTATTGTATGTATGTTTACTGAAGATTTTGTTATAATAAATGGCTTTGATCCTACAGTTCGTTTATAGTTTAAGAAAGAACATGTATTTGTTAATATTTGATTACTTTTCTATCAGATTAAGATTAAGAGTAAAACTTAAAAGATAAGGGAATAATCTATAAATAAATTCATGTTTTACTAATTCAGTTATGTGAAGTTAGGTCATTAGCTAGCTACGTGGTAGCAAACCGGCTCAGAGTTAGTCAGGTCGATCTAATTCACCAACTGGCGTCCTGCTGCAGGTAGCCCGAGCGCCCCGCTGTGGGTGGTCCTGTCATCTCCCGATATTGATATTAAGTATCACGATCAAGTAAAACTGGTATCAAAATAAACATTTTTTTTATATTGACACACTTTTACACAAATTATCTTGCCCCAAACTAGGCATAGCCTGTACTATGTGTACAAGACAACGATATATTTAATACGATATACTTAATATAAATAATTGCACCTACCGGGATTCGAACCCGGGACCTCTAGCTTAGTAGTCAGGCTCACACAACCATTCGACTATATGGGTCGTCAAATTAATAAGAAGACAAACTCTCAAATTAAAATATTCTTTATTTAAATGGGCCGCTTTTAAAACTCCAATAAATTTTACAATTACAGTACTTTGTGACCGTGTCATCCAAGCGTTTTATTTTGTTAATACAGATACCAGTGGGAGGCTCTTTTGCACAGGATGCCGGCTAGATTATGGGCACCACAATGGCGCCTAATTCTGCCGTGAAGCAGTAATGCGCAAGCATTATTGTGTTTCGGTCTGAAGGGCGCCGAAGCTAGTGAAATTACTGTGCAAACGAGACTTAACAGCTTATGTCTCAAGGTGAAGAGCGCAATTATAGTGCCGATCAGAATTTTTAGGATTTTCAGAAGAAAAAAAGAATTAAGAAAGAAGTATTTTAACTATCTGTAAACTAACTACGCTTGGGCTCTAAAATTGCGCTCGTCTCCTTGAAACACAAGATGTGAAGTCTCAATTACCCAGTAATTTCAGTAGCTACGGCGCCCTTCTGATCGAAACACAATATTGTTTATACATTACTGCTTCATGGCAGAAATAGTCACCTTTGTGGTACCCATAATCTAGCCGGCATCCTGTACAAAGGAGCCTCCTGCTGGTAGAGGTAATTCTGAAACTTATGTTGTACTAAGAGTACCTTAAACAAACGTTAAATAGGCAATATAATCTTGGCAATGTCATCATCTCTGCTCGTCACTACGCCCGGGCCCGTGTGCCCATGACAAATACTTAGTGCATTTATACGTCTAACCGCCGTTTTCAATAACGTATCTCTAGTTACGGATAAATTGCTGTCACCGTTTAACGACAAATCTTATTTATCCATAGTTATGTCCAACATAGGTTAGACGTTAGACGATAGGTTATTGAAATGTAAGTAAGCGTAAAAGGATTGATTTGTCTACCTCTAGTAAATTAGATAGCTTATTGAAAACGGCCGTAAATAGACTGTCACAACCTGTGGTGACAACTGTGAAAACATCGAATAAAAATTGACTGTTAACCTTTATTTTGAACAATGCACGCACACTAAACACAAGGTGACATTCAAAAACACGAGTGCAAGATACGTCTTGCTTGTCACGTTGGCTGTCTAATAGGTTGTCTAACAACAGGCTCTAATTAGATTCAAGACGTATAAATTACCTCAGGATAAATGAATCAAAAAAAAATTTCAGATTTATAGCCATAGGTACCACATCCATCGCTGCAGAGTCTTATTAGAACTAGGTACATACATAGTTTTAGACATTACATTCATTTGAATTCTTAAAATTATTTTTGATCCGTTTAGTTACATATTGTGTTTAATGCTTTACCTACTGAAATATAATACTTAGGAGTATAAACAATTTGTTATATTTCAAAGTGACCCTAATTTCTGGGATTAATAACAAAAATAAAACTAAAAACAAGATTTTATGAACGATGCGGGACTCGAACCTGTGACCTCTCGCGTTCTGTGCGAGCGCTCTTTCCAACTGAGCCGACTATACTGCAGTTGATAACCTGCTCAAGCCCAATATTTGCATATTTAGAATTGACTTGAGATGTCGCTCTTGCAAATTTAAACAATTTGTTATGTTTTAAAGTGATAACCCTCACTTTTGGGATTAATTTCACAAACAAAAACAAAAGATAAAATAAAGAAAGAGCCCTCGCACTCAATGCGAGAGGTCACCTGTTCGAGTCCCGCATCGTTCACAAAATTTTGTTTTCAGTTTTATTTGTGTAGAAATATTGTGTCCTATCAACATCAGCCGCGCGTGATTATGTGGAATTGCAAATATTGAAAGGTCAGAAAACGTAAATTATATTAATTTTACACAATTATTAATGTTTAAATACAATTTTTATTAAAATCGTCTTAATCATTAAAAAGTTATTTTATTTTAATATTAAGTACTAAAATAGATTGAGTTTTTAAAGTTCGTTTAAATGGAAATTAATTCATGTTACCAATATATTATTATTAAATCTGCAAGGGTCATACCCTATTTCAGCTTATTTAATTAATTGCTTCATTAGTTATCTAAACAGATATCGCATCACGTAAACGGTTCTCACCACAAAAACAAAAGCTTCCGTGATGACCGCCATGTTAACTTGATACACATTGACAGCCACTTTCCCGCGCTCAATATGTCATGTTTTTTTTCAGAGGGGTTGGATACAAACAACCAATTACTGTAGGGGCGGTGGGCACTTAGCACACTTCAGTTAGTCATTTAGTCACCAACCAGCCAGCAAGGGATCGTCTTTTTAAAAAGTATTAATTGATTTTTTTTTTAATTCAAATGTTGCCATGGCGCATGTCTGTTCGGGTAATTTAATTAGTGTTAGTAATTGTTCTGTGTTTAAGTGATTTTGTGATGTGTTTTAAATTATATTATTGCGATCTTGGATTATTTTGGAATGTTAAAAGGAGGTCTGTATTGAATTATTGTTGTACTTATAGTATTGAAAAAAAAATAGGCAAGATTACGAAACTCTTACTAATGCCAATTATTGTTTTGAATTATTTGTCGGTAGGTACTTCGTCATTATATTAATTATGAAGATTTCAATATTCCATTGATATTAATTTAACATTATAGGACTCTATTGAACTTTATTTTTTAACCTTGCTTGTTCAGGTACCTAAGAAGTACGTACTTGTGTTGAAAAATATCGATGATTCCCGAATATTTCAGTTTCAGACACATTGAGTATAATTTTATTTAATTATTCTCTAATGTAAGTTGATATATTTAGGGTCCTACGGTAGGTCCTACTATCAATTCAAACGTTAAAAGCATACATATAAAAATTTGCAGAATACACTTTATAACACGGTACCTAATTAAAAAGTATAAGAATTATAACAGTTCATGGTTTTATTATTAAATACCGACGCATGTCTTCCAGCTGCATTCCCTTTAATATTGGTTCGTCATAGTCGCTCAACTATTTATGAAATTGCGTATTTCGCTACTTTTGATTAAAATAAAACCTCCTTGTGCGAGATTTCAGACTCCAACCTTCAACATGACAGCTGGAACATTCTAGAATAAAAAAATGTCAACACGGGAATGTTTGTCTTTCAATTGATTTTTTCGGCTATATAAGTAAAGATGGAATCATGGATACGAGTTCGCAATTTTAATGCTATATTCGGTATCCACTATACTTACGCCTAATAACGCACTGTGCGTTTTTCGTTTAATCGCTTCCGTCGGAAATTTCGACTTGAAGAATGAACTTATCGGAAGGCCAGACATAATTATGAATTGAATGTGATGGTAGAAAATTAGTTCTAATTATCTTTGGATTTTTTACGTGGTCCATAGATTTAGCGACATGGTGTAATGTTAGCGTCCCCACAATATAGACTCATTTGCATTAAACTAGTAAAAAAATGGTTAGTAAATGTCTCATTATTTAACTAGCCTACAGAGAGAAACAATGCACAGAAATGAAGGAATTTTGCAACGAAAATAATAATAATATACCAAATCACGTCATAATGCGGAATTCCATCAACCTCGCGTTTTGGGAGGAACTTCATGCCACGCACAGCCACTTTGTGTAATAAATTTGCGGCTGCAGTTTCCTGAACCGATACGACTCAGGAACCTTAAAGGCCGGCAACGCATCTTTAGACCCCTGGTTTTGCGGATGTCCATGGGTGGTTGCCTCATTACTTCCGATCACGTGTGCCTCTTGCCCGTTTGCCCCAAAATGTGGTTTAATACGAAGCTAGGTAAACACCGTAACATCGCACTAAATCGAAGCTCAATCATAGAAAAGTAACTGGTTGTGGTCACATTGTGGTGTAATTCAAATTAAAAAAAAATCTTTATTCACTGTAAAACTTTATAAGTTATTTAGTGCAAGTCAGGATGAAGTACAAAAGTTACAATAGCATTCAAATGAGTATAACAATATTCATTAACAATAAATTTAGAAACATTAATCCCAACTATCTTTATCATTCAAATAATCTTTTTAACATTATAATAGGCCATAGATGTTATTTTATTTCTTTCAATACATTAAAATTTTTTAATTTGTACTATTTTAATACGATTTGGAAGTTTATTACAAAATATAACACAGTCCACTTTAAAAGATTTAGCAATTTTACAGAGCCTAGTAGATGGAATTGCGAATAGCTTATGTTAGTTTCGAGTATTGATATTATGTACATCAGTTTTCTTTCTAAAATAGCTAATATATTTATGAGCGTACAGGAGGTTCTCGTATATGTACTGGCAGTGGACGATCATTTAATTAATTTTACTAAACTTTTCTATCAATGAAACCCTTGAACGCATTTTAGACTGCTCGAATTGCCTTTTTCTGCAGCACAAATATGTTGTCAATATCTGCGGCCCTACCCCACAATATAATTCCGTAGGACATGACGCTATGAAAGTAGCTGAAATACACTAGTCTAGCCATTTCAACATCTGTCAGTTGCCTTATTTTTTTTAATCACAAATATAGTAGAGCTTAGTCTATAACATAAGGTTTTATATGAGCTCCCCATTGTAGCCTAAAGTCTAATTTAATGCCTAGGAATGTTGTCGCTTCTACTACATCAAGTTTGTCATTATTAATTTTTATAGGTTGGTTAGTGCTTTATATTTGGAAGTGTACACCTAATTAATACATTTTGTTTTCCTTTCGTTAAAGTAAGTTTTGTTTACTACTTCAGCAATGTCGTTGTCAACCTGATATATTTTTTTTGCTGGCGTTTTATTTTAGATAACAAAGCTGTATCATCAGCAAACAGTATCATGTTTATTTTGAATAACATATGGTAAATCATTGACGTAACCCAGGAACAAAAAAGCACCCAAGTTTGAGCCCTGTGGTTTGATAGAGCCAGTTGATCTTTTTCCATAAATGTCTATTCTTTGAATCTTATTACTTAAATACGATTTTATTAAATCTAAAGAAACATCTCTAACCCCATAATGTCACGAATCCACATTCACTATTGCTTACCCAGATCCGGTCAAGCCTATAATTGAATGAAATTTGAGCAATGATGGTGAAACTCACAGTTAGACAGACCCGAATCGCCAACCAATCTTCACCATTATTAACGCTAGACCATTTCAACTCAACTAGTCTTTTATAATATTAAAAATCCCCCACATCCTCCGTACGCGTCAGGACTGGCACCAGCCGACTACCATTAATTCTACGATTTGTAAAAAAAATATATGGACAAAAAATTTCTTCGCAAACAATACATATTGCATTAAAAGAGTTTGTGGAGGCTTATAAAGCCTAACCGTTAGATGGAAGAAATAGATAACGAGGGTAAATACTTCTATTCAATAAATATAATATTGTACCTTACAAAAAATGTCTGGATTTCTCACTACAAAACGGCTATAAGACGGCACACCCTTAATCGTGTATCAGTTTTCATTTGTGGTCTTCGTCATCTCTTCTACAAATGATTGTTTCTATTTGTTTATATAAAAAGGGACAGTTGTCAACCGCTAGCTCTTGAGATACGTAGAGGACCACCAGCTTATCAGCGATTGCCAGTAAGGTTTCCGTCGAGGCACTGAGCGCAGCCGAATTCCACCTACTTCATAGGCGGTCATCCACAGTGCGGTTTTCAAGGAGCTTTCCTCAACGTACTACAAAGCTGTGGAATGAGCTTCCTTGTGCGGCGTTTCCGGGACGATACGACATGGTTACCTTAAAAAAAAGCGCGTACACCCTGCTTATAGGCCGGCAACGCTCTGGTGTTGCAAGATACTGTGGGCAGTGGTGATCACTTAACACCAGGTAAACCATACGCTCGTTTGTCTTCCTTTTCCATAAAAAAAAAGCTGGTGATCTTCTTGTAGATCTCACCCGTAAATGGACGCGGTTGAGTCGAAAGGAGAGGTTCGACCGGGTGTGGCACAATGCTTCGACTAAAAACCTATAAACTTATCACTACAAGCCATCTATTGTGCTATTCCAGTAATTTAAAAATCGTTGAACTTAAGATTCAATCCCATCTAACTTTTGCCCTAGATTGGTATTCTTCCATCATTTCCCTAGAACATTAACTGAACTATAACTGCGCGTCACAGCATTTGAACAACAAACACGGTCGAATTACAAAAACTATAATATTTCTACTACTATTAAAAGGGTTATCTATGCTCTGTTAGATAATGTTTTAAGGTGTCAACTCAACCAAACGTCAAAATTTTGCAAAATAAGCACCTCCTAACAATTGGCGTTCTATCTTGTTGCCAGAATACGCATCGTGCAATTTCCCTAAATCGGAACGTAACTTCATCACAATCGGAACTGTGTCAATTTGTGTTACAAGTGAAATTTAACTTTTTGACATAAGGTCGCTTCGGTCCTATTCTCGTTTTATTACGAGAATATTCCTACTGGGCGGCCGCTCCCCAGTACCAGCTTTTTTTATGACATTAAGCTGATGGTAATTGATGCGCCCTGATCATTACAATGCAGTGCCGCTCAGAATTCTTGCAAAACACAAAAATTCTGAGCGGCACTAAAATTGCGCTCATCACCTTGAGACATAAGATATTGTCTCGTTTGCCCAGTAATTTACAGAGTTTTAGAAACACAGTAATGCCTACACATTACTGCTTCCCGGCAGAAATAGGAGCCGGCATCCTGTTCAAAGGCGCCTCCACTGCCAATCAGTGGCTTGACAATAATAATTGTCGAGCCACTGGTAAAATGATGACCGTTATGTTTCTTCGCTCCATTTTACATTAATTTAATCAAATCAAATCATTTTGTTAATTCATTAAGCTCAAAAACTTATTAATGTACCATTTACGACTGATCGAGCTTAAATTAGAAGCAGAAATACATAATATTACATTGCAAATCTTTTAAAATAATATGTACACATTAATCATTTTTAAAATTATTTTAATGTTGCTGACCCAGCAAACGTTGTATTGCCGATATTAAAATCGCGATACAAAGGTAACTGTTAATCGTAGATAAGTGAAAATTTGAAGTTGTATGTATTTTTTAATGTTGACTCATAATCAAACAAATTAAAAAAAAAATGTCAAAAAAAATTATTAAAAAAAATCGCGTGGACCACCCTTAACATTTAGGGGGATGAAAAATAGATGTTGTCCGATTCTCAGACCAACCCAATATGCATTCAAAATTTCATGAGAATCGGTTAAGCCGTTTCGGAGGAGTTCAATGTTTAACACCATGACACGAGAATTTTATATATTAGACGAGCGGACCCGACGGACGTTGTTCTGTTAAAACAAAAAACTCTCGCCGATGGAATTTCGTAAAATCCGTTCTTAGCTGACCTCTACTCGAAGAAAGGAATATTCCTACCATATTTCAAGTCTCTACGCCTTATAGTTCCAGAGATATAGTGATGAGTGACCATGGGAAATGGATTTTCTAGATTCAGACCACAAACTTTCAAGAATTGGCCTTGAGATTTGTCAATGGTCATGGCGAATGTAGGACGGATCGGAAATTAAAGATTTGCGGGCTAACTCGACATGCTAAATGTTCATGAAGTAGTTGCTGTAGATCATGAAAAATTGCTATTATCATTGCTGCATTGATCTCTTCATGTCGTTGTTCCTCCATGGTGCCCCTGAAATATTATTGTTAAAATTTATGGTGTGCATCTTCGAGAGATTGCAATGATCCAATTCGATGGTGAATCTGTCCTTGTATCTACAAAATCAAAAGCAAAGTCCGTATTACTGATTTGTAAACATTTATTTTTAGAATTAGCATACATAATACATAGGAATAAATATAGTAGGTATGTTATTCTTCTACTGTATTGTGTGTAAGAATATAAATAAATTAATACCCTGAATGTCGGATTAAATCGTCGTTCTTAGATAATGCCTGCCCCAAATGAGGACATTTGGAAACAAACATTGTATTTTTGAGTGTTTGCTAGAAAATGTCGTGATTCGGTAGTTTCCCACTAAGGCAGCACAATCCTGGCGTTTCTCCGGAAAATACTTGCAAACAACGTCCATTGACCCAATGTCAACGCTAGTATGCAAGCGGTAATCAGTACTGCAATCGTATCGTATCCAGTACTTCATAAATTTCTTCTTGTGCGTCGAAAATTATCTAGTCGTTGATCTCTGAGGTTTACTGGCTGCCTCGCTTTGCTCTTGTGATTCAGAAACACAACGTCGAGCACATACTAACGCAGTGCTTTTTACCTGCAATTTCTTGTTTTTCGTCAGTCCAATTCGCAATGTTTCGAATCCTAGTTGCATTACGTCTATATCGGGAAAGATAGCACAATAAGCTAATAGAAACTCGAAACAAACACACCCACCCAATGACATTCTATACATAAGAACGTCATTGCACCCACCAGTCAACTTGAATAACATGACGTGCACTGTCAGTTGTATTTTATTACTCATGTAGCGTGAAAGTTGAAACTTACAAAAAAACTTAATTGAATTCTTTCTATTCTCGAGATGTCATGAAAATGTCAATCCATACTAAATGTATGAGAATATAAATGTTTTTATACTAATATTTTTTGTGATTTTTTCGATATTTTATTACTTATTATCCTATTCCAGACTAAGTCTAACTAACCAAAAAATCAAACAACAGAAAAAATGGTCTAGCCGTTCTTGAGTTATAAATGGTGTAACTAACACGACTTTGTTTTATATATATAGATCTATGCAAAGTGATGCAGCAAAATACTCAAATGCCTGGATTTAGATGATAAAGTTAATGTAACTAAATCGTTTAAGAGTTATAAGGAACAGTAGAAGATTAATGTAAACACTCTGTATACCTACGTAATTAAAGATATTCTGTGAACATTTTACCAGTGGGAGGCTCCTTTGCACAGGAAGCCGACCAGATTATGAGTACCACAACGGCGCCTATTTCAGCCGTGAAGCAGTAATGTGTAAACATTTCTGTGTTTCGGACTGAAGGGCTCCGTAGCTAGTGAAATTACTGGGCAAATGAGACTTAACATCTAAGGTCTCAAGGTGACGAGCGCAATTGTAGTGCCGCTCAGAATTTTTGGGTTTTTCAAGAATCCTGAGCGGCACTGCATTGTAATGGGTAGGGCGTATCAATTACCATCAGCTGAACGTACTGCTCGTCTCGTCCCTTATTTTCATTAAAAAAAAACATTTTAAGTAATATTTAACTTTACAATTAAAAACAAAAGAAGAATTCTCGATGACAGGATCAAATTCAAATATTTTTATTCAAAATAGGATTCAAAATCACTTATCTATATATGGCGCCTCAGACCTGAGAAGAACAGGCGTAAGAACCACAACGGGCTTTTATTGATAAAAATATGGATTACAATGCAATATAGTACAATAAACATTTATAATTAAAGAGCCTGAGGGTGTCCACTTCATTCCCAGTCCGTGGTATCATTTAGAAAATCATTTATGTTACCTTTCCCACGAAAACGTTTTTAAACAATTCTTCTAAATTTAGTAACACATTTGTTTTATACATTATCTGGGATCATATTGTAAAAGCATATACATCGCTCAATAAAAGACTTACGACCTCGACTTAACCGATTAGTAGGCATAACAAGTATGATTGTCAAGCCATCACAAGTAGCACTCGTTTACAACAATGACGCATCGACCAGCCAGCGCTTCCCTCCACTTTATTTCAGAGAAGGTCCCGATCCACCCCACGACGCTTCTACTAGCAAACACATTTTAGTGAACATGACGAAGCACGAGAACTCAGAGAATATTGGAAGCCACAGGCGTTGCTATATGGTCATCATGATGATAATGATTATTTTAAAATAATGCCAATATCGAATTTATACATCATATAATTCCGACCTTCGACCTGATTAAGTGGTGATTAGAGTGCGCCCGAAATATGAAACCATGAGATAAATGAACACTTTGATTATAAAATAGAAATAAAGCATACATACCCAACTCGTTTGTCAAAGAAAGACAAATTAGTTATCCCCGAAATTAAAAACAGCTATGGGAAAAGAGAAAAACGCTGGATAGTGCCCACTGTCATAAATGAACTGCCACAGGATTAGCTAAAAGATGTTTCCTATAAAAGCACCTTAAACAAATTCTCACAACACATTATCTCTCACTGTGCCCATGAAATGGATTTAATATAAGTTTATTTAATATTTAACTTATAATTTTAACTTTACTATGCCGTGTTAATTTACAAATACGAAATAAGTTTAATGCGAATAAAGTTTAATAGTAGTTTTAGGTTAATACTGTAAATTTAGTTTTATTGTCAGTAGTATAGTTAGTATTATATTTATTATTGTTAGTATTATCTTTGCACGAGAGCTGCTGCCGACAAACTACTTACGTAGTTTAGCAGACTGTACTCATGAAATTTGTAAAGGCTACTGCAATAAATGTATTAAAATTAACCATCTGGAAACAAAAATAGATACCGAGTATATACCTAAGCATTTGTTACTTATAACACGGTTGGCAATTTCCAAACTAATTTCAATTTAAATCCGAAGAAAATAATTACTAAGTATAAGTATGTATATTAATTATCTGTACTAATATTATAAAGAGGAAAAATTTGTTTGTTTGTTTGAATTGAATAGGCTCCGAAACTACTGAAGCGATTTGAAAAATTCTTTCACTGTTGGAAAGCTACACTAACCCCGGGTGATATAGGCTATTTTTTTTTAACTAGGTATTCTTACTAAAACTCTAATAATGTAACCCGAGGTGATCGCGTGAGCTGCGAAAAGTAGTCATGGCTTTGCAGAACACATAATTATTTAGAAACAGTGTTGCGACAGCGTATTATGTTATGAGTGTTCTTTTATTTTTTCTTTTGTCCTGTGTGTCAGACGAAGTTGCGGGGTATCAGCTAGTACTTTATATAGAGAGTCGACCAATGGAAAAGTTGTGGTGACAGAGTGGATCTTTATCGACAAGGATTTTATTGTTCTAAGCCTTATTGGTTTTGAAGGCAATTTACGTTAGAGAACACGAGAATTCGCTCAATGTGAGAAAAGTGAAAAAGTAAAAGCTGTAGATCTTTTTATTAACCATAACTTTGCTGTTTAACTTTTTTGTAGTTTCGCCGAAAATCGAGATAAAGTGTATTTTTTAGTTAGATCATGATTTCTTCTTTTATGCTTAATTAACATTATTTTTTTATTTTGAATACAACCGTACTATAATTTATTCAACCAAAACAAATCTTATAAAGTGTAAATCTATACACTTCTATAATAAAGTCCCAGCCACTGTTCAGGCATTGTCTATAAATAAATTTAAATGTTTTATAAAAAAATTGATCTGTCGTAAATCCTATTACTCCACTGCTGAATATCTAAATAATCGGACAGCCTGGAACTAGATTGTGATTATTTTATAGCGATAGAAATGTCTGTACAATATTGTATATTTTTATTGAAAAGAGCGCAAAAAAAGAATGCTCGGAGAGTTTATTGCGCCGCTTCTTCTCTCACAGAGCGCCATTTGTTTCCGAAGCGGTAGTAGTATCTATTAGTTGTTAGAAATGACAACAAAAAGAATTCTTAAGGAATCAATTTTGAGAAAATAAATGCCTTTTATGCCTTTATAACTATATTTACCATACAATGATTACATAAAATTAAAACTATCATTACGGGGAAGCGTACCAAGAATACTGGCAGCATTTCCGCGCGGGACAGCTAGGCTGATCCGTTGACCCAAATAGCTGCCAGCGCTTGGGTTTCCAGTAGCCTTATTGAGGCGAGAAGATAATAAGTGTCTCGACACCAAACGGCTCAAAGATGTATGACTCACTGAGACCGAAATTTTTGCGACACTTGCTGTCATCGGCAGTCGAAGCAGCAGCCCCAGCACCAACTGACGTAACTTGGACATGAGAAGGAGCCAGAGTGTCGACGCAAGTCGCGTCCCACAGAAGCGCCCTTCCCCGTGCCCAAGCCACCAGCGTCACATAAATGGCATTAACATAAATAATTTAAATATATATCAAACTATGTCTGCTGTTACCGTTGATAATTTATAATAATAATATAATATTGACACACTTTTTACACAAATTATCTTGCCCCAAGTTAAGCATATATAGCCTGTGTTATGGGTTACAAGACAATGATATATTTAATACAATATACTTACTTAAACATACATAAATACATTTAAACATCCATGTCTCGGAAACAAACATCCGTATTCATCATATAAATGCTTGCACCTACCGGGATTCGAACCCGGGACCTCTAGTTTAATAGGTAGGATCGCTAACCACTCGGCTATACAGGTCGTCGAATGTAAAATACATATGTAAATATTATATTAATAACTCCAAAACCACACTCATACTCTGTTCAAAGAACTTGCACGTTAGAGACCGCCTACACTCTACACTCTCTCCCCCGTTACTATGGCAACTGGACAGAGTTACAAAATGAGATAGGCACTTACAGTCCGCTCTATACATTCCTAAACAGGGGTTCGTTGCTTTGTCAGGATATTTACCGCAAGAAAAGTAATAGAAAACAAAATTTTAAATTAATTTTTTCTTAAACTACGAGGATATTTGACACTTATAATTAACTAGCTGACCCGGCAAACATTGTTTTGCCATATAAATTATTTATCATCAGTGGGAGGCTCCTTTGCACCGGATGCCGGCTAGATTATGGGTACCACAACGGCGCCTATTTCTTCCTTGAAGCAGTAATGTGTAAGCATTACTGTGTTTCGGTCTGAAGGACGCCGAAGGTAGCTAGTGAAATTACTGGGCAAATGAGACTTAACATCTTATGTCTCAAGATGACGAGCGCAATTGTAGTGCCGCTCAGAATTTTTGGATTTTTTGAGAATCCTTAGCGGCACTGCATTGTAATGGGCATGGCGTATCAATTGCCATCAGCTGAACGTCCTGCTCGTCTCGTCCCTTATTATCATAAAAAAAAATATGTATATCTTATTTTGTCTACATTCGTTTAAGTTTCGGAATAATTTGCTATAATAGTGAAAATATGATCTCAGGCTATTAAATAATATGTTTAATTGTACGATATTACTTGGTACACCATTTTGATGAAAAAAAAGCCCGCTGAGTTTGTTGCGCCCGTTTTTCTCAGGTCTGAGGCATTCTTGTGGAATGGGTAGTTTTTGACTTTCAATCCTATTTTGAATATAGGTATTCAAATTTGAATTTAAAACCAAAAAAAACAACATCGACCTTACCCTACGAAATATATGTATTACTTTTGAATTCTGTTATATATTTTACACGCTTTTTATTAGCTTCACCTGTATGTATGTTTGTTTGTAACCGATTCATTTGGGCGCGAGTTATACCCACTTTAAACGGCCAGATTTAGTTCAAACTTCGCAGATTTATCGAGGACCGATGGCAATACATTAATTTGATAAAATTATTCCATTTTTCAATTTTCAAAATGTTAATTCTATATATACGCTTTTGCGTGTATTTCATTTTTTTTATAACAACTATTTATTATTTAATGTAATTTTAAAATTTGTACAACTTTATAAGTATACTAGCTGACCCAGCAAACGTTGTATTGCCGATATTAAAATCGCGATACAAATGTAACTGTTGATCGTACATGGGTGAAAATTTGAAGTTGTATGTATTTTTTAATGCTGACTCATAGTGAAACAAATTTAAAAAAAATGTCAAAAAAAAAATTGGCATGACCACTCTTAACATTTACGGGGATAAAAAATAGATGTTGTCCGATTCTCAGACCTACCCAATATGCACTAAAAATTTCATGAGAATCGGTCAAATTTCATGAGATCGAAGGAGTTTAACTACAAACACCGCGACATGAGAATTTTATATATAAGACTAGCTGACTCGACAGACGTTGTTCTGTATATAATAAATAAAATAATGTTTTATATGAATTTGTCAATAATATATTATAACATCAAAAATTACTTCGTAAAATATGCACCCTGCTGTCGTAATGAAATTGTTTCACAGCAGAACTGTCAAACCGTGTGTCAATAAATTCTCTCATAGAAATGTTGTATGAACACATCAAAGGAAAAACAAATTTGTTGTTTTTATTTAATTTTGCAGCATTTTCCTATTTATTCACCATTTAAGCCTTCTCTGGACTTCCACAAATAATTCAAGACCAAAATTAGCCAAATCGGTCCAGCCGTTCCCGAATTTTAGCGAGACTAACGAAAAGCAATTCATTTATATATATATAGATAGATAGATATTATAACAAAGACATATTTTGGTCGCTATTTTGTTTCTATTACCTAACTTAGAAATAACTTAAATAATGAAAAGTATGAGTGAATAAAATTATGCAATTTGCAAAAGTCAATTGGGCGAGGGGTCTCGCCGAGTGTGTTCTGCCAGTGTTGGCGAATATTATGGACTAGCAACTGAAGACTAGTCACTTTCCGGCCGGCCAAATATTCAGTCTATCTCCGGTTGCGGCCTACTTGAGATAAAAATCGTAACTATCGTTGATATTTCTGTCCCAACAAACTTATCGACGTTAACTCACCTTATCCGTACACTCTGTTTGTCAATGGGAAGACCAGTGATAGAAGTTTGTATGGAAATTGCAATTCACGCGTCCCAATATAAGTCAATAAGAATGACTTATCGGGTATATTGGGACAGCTTCAGATTATTGACAGCTAATTACTGACAGTAGAAGGTAGTTATATATCTCTATCTGTAGATAGTATATTGGGAACGGCCATAAATGATCTAAGTCTTTTTCTAGTAATTATTTAATTTTAAGAAATAAAATTATTTAACAGTAAATAATAAGTTTTATTTTTCGCAGTCTAGATTTTCTTTACATATGGTATAGGCATAAAATCTATTTTTAACAGATATTAATGTAATAATATTAAAATTAGCAATTGTTAAGATAAAAAGTTTTACGACAAGTGATAATGTTAAATGTACCTTAATACCTTATTGACGATTCAAAAGTTTTATTTTTGAACCCTCCCGAATAAAAATATTTGACAACTAGCTGATCCAGCAAACGTTGTTTTTCCAAATAAATTATTTTTACAGTTAGACCGTTTCTTGACAATTGCAACATTACTTTATTTTTCTAAAATAATTTTTTATCTAAAACTAGCTGACCCGACAGACGTTGTTCTGTATATAATAAATAAAATAATGTTTTTATATGAATTTGTCAATAATATATCATAACATCAAAAAAAATATGCACCCTGCTGTCGTAATGAAATTGTTTCACAGCAGAACTGTCAAACTGTGCGTCAATAAATTCTCTCATAGAAATTATGTATGGACACATCAAAGGAAAAACAAATTTGTTGTTTTTATTTAATTTAACAGCATTTTCCTATTTATTCACCTTTTAAACCTTCTCTGGACTTCCACAAATAATTCAAGACCTAAATTTGCCAAATCGGTCCAGTCGTTCTCGAGTTTTAGCGAGACTAACGAACAGCAATTCATTTTTATATATATAGATAAACGTAGCAAAATTTATCTCTATCTGTAGATAGTATATTGGGAACGGCCGTCAGTCAGATTTGGACCTCTAGAGTTTACATGTGTGTGATCTCTCCTCCTCAGCCATGGCGTGCCGTAACTACAAGCGCAGGTAGCCCCGCCCCCACGCGCCTGCGCGGCCATGGAGTGCTACGTGCCCAACAACCCACAGTTCGGGGAGTGTTGCCACTCCCTGTGCTGCGACCCGTTGCAGCCTTGCTCCTGCCAGCTACAGGATCTGCCGAGCGACTGCTGCCAGGTAACTATCCATTGTTTTTATACTAGCTTCGCTTATACGTGTCTAAAAATAAAAGGCATTTAATTCAGGCATAATAAGACTCATGATAATAATAATGATATAGCCTTTATTCAGATCTTAACTAACAATACTCTACAGAAAACATAAAACATTAGAAACAAAGTAACTTATTCTAGTATTTGTATTTTTTTTTATTTTTTGTGGATCTGTTTGCCAATCGGCAAAGGCCTCCTCCAAACGTTTCCATTGGTGTCTTTCTTGAGCCACTTGAGTTACTCTCTAAATTACAAAAATTTTAGACACTGTAAAGGAGTGCCAAGTTAAAAGTAAAATTAAAGTAACTAAAACTATTTTGTGCAGTCGTTTTTGTTCTTGTCCATGTGAACAGAGATCCAGCGCTTGAACACTGGATTCCTGATGTCGTCAGAGACAGCCACTCAATTTGAGATTGCCTTGCCCAATATATATTTAAGCGTGTAAATTTGTAAAACAAAATAATCATTTTAGACCAGGGTCGAAAATTTTTGAAACCAAAAAAAAAATAGTAGGATGAAACCCATTGGAAAATGACAAAAATGAAAGGAATAATAAAATACGGGCGATCTCAGATCGTGAGAAGTGGAAAAGGGGGGTGTTTTAGGGTAAAAAACAATTTATCTCGATTTGAAAACTACAAGTCCTATGGCAAAAAGTTAAATGGCAAACTTGTAGGTAATAAAAAGATCTACAACTTTTGTTTTCACACTTTTTTCATATAACCTCGAAGTTTATGTGAAAAATTCAAAAAACCATGTTGTTGTTTTTTTATTTTTATCTTTTACAAAAATAAAACTTTTTTCACGAAATATTATAAAAAGTTACCTTTTTATCTCCCAAATACACTGTAATTTATTTGAATTGAAATATTTATTTTGACTCAAATATAGGAAAAGAACCCTTATTTTCAATCGAAAATTCACCCGTCAAAATATCAGCTTTTTTCAAAAAGTTTGTGTGCTTTCTATACGATGAAATCTTTAATTTCCGATGGTGTAAATAAATAGACATTACACATTACATGGTAAATGTTCGGAAAATTTAAGCCCATCAAAAGGCATTTCATAAAGAATTCATACCTGCTATTTCGTAGCAGCAAAAATATGGATTAAAATTAATTAAATCTATTTATAAATGTAAAAAGGATAAAGATTCAGTGTTAAATTATCCTTTTTTTCATTATCTAGAAATAAAAAACTTACAACAGAAACGATTTACTGGACTCCTGTTTAAATCGTTAATCGACAAAAAAAAATTATACTTAGAGTTAAGGATTTTTTAAATTTTAAGTTAACTTTTTGCATGCTGATTTAAATTAGCCGAACAGAAGACATTTCACATGTAAGTAACGGAATATTTGAACGTAATTTTTGCCAAAACAAGACGTCGAATTTACTTGAAAATTTGTTGACATATCAAACAAATAAAACTTTACAATATTTTCATAACTTTAAGCCCTGTCTTCTTACCAGGGTCACCAGGCTTGTTAAGAGATTTAGCCACACACAAAGTCATAAGAAATAGAGGCTTTTAACTATAAGTAACTTTTGACGCTGTTTGAAATACTTGAAAATAAATAAAATAAACTATAGCATGAATAAATAAATTTAAAGTAATTTTAAAATATGAAGAATTCGTTCTATAACGATATTAAATAAATTTTGGATTGATTCAGTTATAATAAGGTCGACTGTTATGTTCTGTTATTGTGGACTTCATCTGTAGCAGGTATTTTTATGATAATAAGGGACGACACGAGCAGGACGTTCAGCTGATGGTAATTGATACGCCCTGCCCATTACAATACAGTGCCGTTCAGGATTCTTGAAAAACGCAAAAACTCTGAGCGGCACTACAATTGCGCTCGTCACCTTGAGACATAAGATGTTAAGTCTCATTTGCCCAGTAATTTCACTAGCTACGGCGCCCATCAGACCGAAACACAGTAATGTTTACAGATTACCTCTTCACGGCAGAAATAGGCGCCGTTGTGGTATCCATAATCTAGCCGGCATCCTGTGCAAAGGAGCCTCCCACTGGTAGGATACTAGCCACAGGATGTCGGCTGGCTCGGGAACACAGCGGCGCGTTCTTTCTGTTGTGAAGCTGTAATGTGCAAGCGTTACTGTGTTTCGGCTTCGGCGCCTTAGCTGGTGAAATTACTGGGCTAGATATCATATCTTATGTCTCACTGTGACAAGCACAACTCAGTGACTGCCGTTCCCAATATTCAGTCTATCTCTTACTTGAGATAAAAATCGTAACTATCGTTGACTTTTCTGTCCCAATAAACTTATCGACGGTAACTCACCTTATCCGAGCACGCTGTCTGTCAATGGGATAACGTATAGCTTACCAGCGATATAAAGTTTGTATGGAAATTGCAATTCACGCGTCCCAATATAAGACGATAAGAATGACTTATCGGGTATATTGGGACAGCTTCAGATTATTGACTGCTAATTACTGACAGTAGAAGGTAGTAATTTATCTCTAACGTAACAAACATTGTTACACTTTTTTGAAGTCATCATCCAAATAACTCCGGTTCACTATTAGTATTTTGAATTACCGCAGATTTATATAAATATATTTTATTCTTTTTACATACTTTTTATTTGGGCGCGATTTTGACCCACTTAAAACGGCCAGATTTTGAACAAACTTCGTAGATTTATCGAGGATCGATTACAATACATTAATTTGATAAAATTATTCCTTTTTCAATATGCAAAATAATATTTTTGTTAATTATTTATATAATTTTCATCGTCTATAAGGGAGGAATTTGTGTTAATTCTAAATTTATTTCCTATTTTCTAGATGGTTTGCTATAAAAAGCGTGTTTTTGTAGTTTTTTTTAAACTACTATTTATTAATTATTAATTTCACTAGTCTCCAGTGGGCCAGTGGTAATCAAAATTAATTTATACGTAAAAACAGCCAAGTTGACCCGGTCATATTTCATTTATATTTACTTATCTTCTTATTTGGATTTCTATGGTCCCACAATTAAAATATACAAGCTCTACTACATATACAAAACTGATTTTTTTATGAAAATGAGGGACGAAACGAGCAAGGCGTTCAGCTGATGGTTATAAATACGCATTGCCTATTAAAATGCAGTGCCGCTCAGGATTCTTGAAAAACCCAAAAACTCTGAGCGGCACTACAATTGCGCTCGTCATCTTGAGACATAAGATGTTATGTCGCATTTGCTCAGTAACTTTGAAACACAATAATGCTTACACATTACTGCTTCGCGGCAGAAATAGACGTAGTTGTGATACCCATAATCTAGCCGGCATCCTGTGTAAAGGAGCCTCCCACTGGTAAAAAGACTGTGCTATAAACGACCAAGCATGCAAGATAGAAAAATAACTCTGACGGAGATACAGCAAGATAAATATTCATTGGTACTGTAACGGCCGTTCCCTATCTACATATAGAGATATATTACTACCTTCTTCTGTCAGTAATTAGCTGTCAATAATCTGAAGCTGTCCCAATATACCCGATAAGTCATTCCTAACGCCTTATATTGGGACGCCGTAATTGAAATTTCCATACAAAATTCTATCGCTGGTAAGCTATACGTCGTCCCATTGACAGACAGCGTAAACGGATAAGGTGAGTTACCGTCGATAAGTTTATTGGAACAGAAAAGTCAACGATAGTTACGATTTTTATCTCAAGTAAGAGATAGACTGAATATTGGGAACAGCCGTAAGCGATTTTGATTGACAGGTCGTAAACAGCCAACCATTCTTGGCACCTTAGTTTTTAGGGTTCCGTAGCCAAATGGCAAAAAACCGGAACGTTATAGATTCGTCATGTCTGTCTGTCTGTCCGTCCGTATGTCACAGCCACTTTTTTCCGAAACTATAAGAGCTATACTATAACCGCATTAAGATTTTCACACAAAAATAGAAAAAAAAACAATTAATTTTGGGGGTTCCCCCCCCATACTAATGATATTGAGGTTTTTAATATTATTACCATGCAAACGAGATCTAGTCAGTAGTTTTTTTTATGTAAATAAGGGTCGAGACGAGCAGGACGTTCAGCTGAGGGTAATTGCACAAAACATTCTGTACCATATATTATTAGTCTTATAAATGATAATTATTATTGTAATGTTTAGTCATAAATGGATACCAATACAGCCAGTTTAAAGGTATATCTGTAAGTAGATATGGGTCTGAGGTGTAGGTGTAGAACATAATTTAGGAATCTCCTCACATAGAAAATCTTTCCTCGATTATATTTTAGGTCCGAGGACAACCCACTCCACGACACCTGTCACCTGTACCTACTATTAGCTTATATTCTAGAGTAACGTGTTAATTGTAGCAGGAGCCGGGCAACTGCTGCCCCGATGGCGAGGACCTGAACCTAGGCGAGGGCATCCCGCCCTGCGAGGCGGCTCTGGGCGACGCAGCCGACGGCTGGGCGGAGCCCGACATGGGATCCTTCTCGCTGCCGCCGCTGGAGCTCGACCCACTGCCTTCGCTGTTCCCCTTCTCACCCTGCTCGGGATACAAGTACGTACCTACGCGGCGTTGAGCACTTTTCTTGGGATGTGTATAAAATGTTAAACTCGCGTC
>CATIXQ010000025.1:8472891-8488384 GCA_949711755.1 Leptidea juvernica
CGCCGGGCCAATCGGTGCAGGGCGCATAATGTCCACGCCCACCGGACCGTCCGATGGTCCGGCCGTACCATATCTGACCATGTGCTTAGGCTATAAGGCCCCACACATCGCTATAATGCAGGTATTTGATTTACCACGAGACCCGAAATAGGCACATAGTTCGTCGGATAGATGGCCGTTGGGGTAGTAAAGTCCTCGAAGACGCAGTGTTGGTAGGCCTGCCACAAGATGGACTGACGGTCTGGTCAAGATCGTCGGAATACTTGGATCAAGGCAGCGCAGGACCGATCGTTGTGGAAATCTTTGGGGCAGGCCTTTGTCCAGCAGTGGACGTCTTCCGGCTGATGTTGATGATGATGAGGTCCGAAATAGCTCGGCTGTCGGTAAACTGTCGCACATCAAATTGTTATAGCGGGATGAAGTTCACTTGTACTGCAACAAATTAGTCGGCAGCCCACAGACGTTGGGCCCGTGTTTGAGTTATAATTATGACATGGATCAGAGCTATATTCTTCTTAGAGAACTAATCAGTAGCTGAATGCAACCGTGTGAAGAAGGCCTAATGGTTAGTATGTTTTCGAAATGATAATAATTAGGAGGGAAATTGTATGCGCAGTAAGTGATTCCGGTATCCTTTTTGAATAAATGAATTTAATTTTGAAATACTGCTTCTTATTTTGTTCAGACAGAAAGAATTTGTTTCAAATTCAAATATTTTTATTCAAAATAGGATATGATATCACTCATTGAAAGTAAAATACTATCACCTATTTGAAAAAGTATGCCTTCGACCTGAGAAGACTGGCGCAAGACAGTCAGCGGTCGGTCGGTCATTAGGGCAGTCTTGACTGGACTTATCTTAAAAGTGACAACTTAAACCTTGGGTAATTTGTTAATTTAATTGTGATTAATCAATTAAACTTATATTTCCTTTCACAGATCGTCCTGTGTGAATCTAAAGACTACAGCTGTAGCATATTTATTTTGGGAATTATATTTGTGGAAGCTTAACATTGAGAATGTTACTAATCAGTAATAATTTAATGAATCATCCATTTATAAATTATGTAATTAAAATTAATCTGATATATAAAATTATCGTGTCACAGTGTTTGTTACCAAACTCCTCCGAAACGGCTGGACCGAATTGTAAGAAATTTTTTGTGCATATCGAGAATCGGCCAACATCTATTTTTTATAGCCCAAAAGTTTGCTGGGGTAGTAATTGTAATAATCAAGTTAAATAAACAAGTTCATTTTTGTTGCATATTTTATTGCTCATTGTTGCAAATTTAGTTGCATAGAAAAGGAGAAAATACAACCTATAGAAATCTTAACAACGTCACCACATCACGCGGAGGCACTTAACTCAATAATTAAATATTTCACAAGACTAGGCATTACATTAGGCGGAGGGTGCGAAAGGGTCCGATAATATATCGGGAAAACTCATTAAAGATATTTTTAACCTTTGCTTGGATGCTGGCGTCTTCCTGGATATATTTAAGCATGCTATAATTCGACCAATTTACGAGGTGATAGACGTAGTCAGCAATTATAGACCGATAGCCATCTTACCTATACTTTCAAAAATATAAGAACGTTTAGTAAATATCCGTTTAGTTGAGTACTTAAACTCAAATAAAATTATTTCATGAAACCAATTTGGTTTTCAACGTAAGATTTCAACTTTTGACGCAGTTCATGCACTAAGTGACTTTATTGTTTTGGATTTAACTCGCGGATTTGACACTGTGTCTGTAAAAATACTGTTATAAAAACTTGAACGTCTAGGAATTTGAGACAATGCATTTCTTTTCTTTCACAGTTATCTTAAAAATTGGAAGCAAACTGTTAAAATACATACTAAGTACAGTAACATGAAACAAGTAGAAATTGGCGTACCTCAAGGCAGTATTTTAGATCCAACCTTATTTTTAATTTATAGTAACGAACTTTGCTCCCTGAATTTTCCAAATTGTAAAATAATATCATATGCCGATTACACAGTTCTGCTCTTCACTAGAACTCTTCGCTAGAACTTGGGATGCTGTCCAAAAACTCGCTAGTCATTAAAAATTAGGACTTAAAAATGTCACTCTATGGCTCGAAAAAAACCTTATTATCTTGAAATTAAAAAAAATCTAAATTTTTAACATTCTCTGCAAGTGTCATATCAGAACCAAATAAAAACTTTTCAGTTAAAGTGCATTATTGCCCATCTTTAGACCAATGCAGTTGCATAAAACTTGAACATGTTCATCAAATTAAATATCTGGTGACTATCATAGACAAATATCTAAGATGGGATGAACATATTATTATAACTATTTGATCTTGATTTTTGTTTAAAAAATTTACAATGCCTTGGTCGGTTCTGTTTTGAGGTATTGTGTAATATCCTGGGGAGGAGCAAATAAAACCCATTTAGCATGAACCCCACCCGGCACAAAAAGCCCGGTCGCTACAACTATTTGCTTTATCTATTAACTATTTAATTTTATAAAGCTCCTTATTAAGTATAAGATAGGTATATTTTAAAGTCAGATAAATATTGTTAGTTTTAGTTTTATTTCATTCATTATTAAGGCGAAGAGTACGCAGAAAACACGCAAACATGGTGTTCTTAGACAAGTTTTGTGGTAAAAATATAGCATTTAGAGCAATGAACATTACTTAATCCTGTTACACATATCCTTAAGTCTTGTTTGTAGGTTGCTAATGCTTGCTGTTGGTTATAGTTAACACTGCCGAGCCTTTTTGAACTACCACTTTTCTTTGAAGTTAAACAAGTTTTTTGGCATGGCGTGACGCATTTTTTTGGTACTTCTCTCAGAAAAGTTATTCTTATAGCTTGTATTTTTTGTGTAGGTTCATTTATTCAGATTAGTAATGAATAACGAGGATTGTAAACAAATAAACTGTTTTCCACGCAAGAATTTTGAAAATATTGGCTTTGTTACATAGATGGCAAGCCGGCGGGCGTGAACTCATATCGCTCAAGGTCGCTAGCATTTAGTGTCGCCTTAATAGATACTAACAATGCGCCGCGGTTTTCCTCGCGTAGATACCGATTTCGTGTAAGTGGAAAGTATAATAAGTCGGACTATAGAGTTATGTTTTGTTAAAATAAAAGTTTTATTTCACTTAGGAATTATTTTATTATTGCATTCTTTTCTTTACATTGACATTTTTAAATTCGTTATATCTTTTGAATGGAATCTCCAATTTTAATGGGATAAGGATAAATATAGAGGTATGAATAATATGGTTTGATTACTGTCGGCACTTTTATCAACTTTTAAAATATGAAAAAATTGTGTGGTTTTATGAAACCGAAAGGTAAAAGTGAATTTTTTTTCACATTATAGACATTTAACTAAAATACAAAATAGCGTTTAGCACTGGCACAAATGAGTAATAGTCTATACACTACACGGTCAGCTGCTGCGAAGTATAGGCGCCGCCCGACCGTCACGCGACATGCAACACTCAGGCGAAAAAGTTTGAGACGATGTAATAAAAGTTTCACTTTAAAAATAGTTATTATGGCGTAACTAGGTACAGTAGTTGGACATATGGTACCCATCGGAATTGATATTTTATTAAGGACCGTAGAAAATTTATTGAATTAGGCGTTACTTTGCGGAAATCCATAATAATACAAATGATTTGAGTTTTCTTTAGTGTTAATTCCGCCAATATTTGTCTTTAAACAATTCGACACGTGTTTCGCCTCTACACGAGGCATCCTCAGGATGTGTTGTCTCGCCAAAATCTGGCACGAGACTGTCTCGTAAAAACAAATATTGGCGGAATTAACACTAAAGAAAACTCAAATCATTTGTATAATTAAGGACCGTTTCAATACTTATAAAATACTTCTTACATTATTAAAATTGGACATTCCATTCAAAAGATATAACAAATTTAAAATGTTATCGAAAGAAAATAATGCTATAATAAAATAATAACTAAGTCAAAATAAATCTATAGTCCGACTTATTAGACTATCCACTACCACGAGATCGGTATCTAAGCGAGTGAAACCGGGAGTCATTGCTAGTATATAATAAATAAATCAATGGAATAATTATTATGTTAATATACAGATTATATCTATATGAAATGAAGAATGAAAATGAATTTATTTTGGAAGAAAAACTGACACAATCATACAAATGATATCAATTTTCTTTAGTGTTAATTCCGCCAATATTTGTTTTTAAACAATTTGACACGTGTTTCGCCTCTACACGAGGCATCCTCAGGACGTGTTGTCTCGCCAAAATCTGGCACGAGACATTAAATGTTTGTCATTAATTGTTTGTTTGTCGAATTGCTTAAAAACAAATATTGGCGGAATTAACACTAAAGAAAACTTAAATCATTTGTATAATTATGGATTTCCGCAAAGTAACGCCTACTTCAATAAATTTTCTGACACATTCACACAAAAATGTTAATGAGAACAAAATACATGCTTAATCTAATACTTAACTTACTTAATACAAAAGAAACAAAAGCAAAACTTAATGTGGCAGTGGTCTTCCAAAACTGGAGTCCACTCAGTTATAGTTAGTGTCCACATCTTAATATATATTAAGATGTGGACACAACTTTACGTGACACGTTGTTTGTCCGCCTCCTACACTACACACACACACTACTCCTAAACTAATCAACGGATTTTAATGGGGATTACTTCATGGAGTACAGTTTGGTCCAACTTGAGAGATAAGATAGTTTTTATTTCGATTTGGGAGCCATAAATGTTTTTATTTTCAATATTTGTTTTGTGTGAACATATTTTCTATGAGAGAATTTAGTGACGCACGGTTTGACAGTTCCGCTGTGAAACAATTTCATTATAACAACTGGGATCATTTTTACGAAAGAATTCTTGATGTTTTGAAATATTATTGGCAATTTCCTATAAAACAGTATTCACAGAACAACGTCTGTCGGGGCAGCTAGTTATTACATAATATTTTATTAATATACTACCTGAACCAGCAAACGTTGTATTGCCGATATTAAAATCGCGATACAAAAGTAACTGTTGATCGTAGATGGGTGAAAATTTGAAGTTGTATGTATTTTTTAATGCTGACTCATAATCAAACAAATTTAATAAAAAATGTCAAAAAATTAAAAAAAAAATTTTGGCGTGGACCACCATTTAGGGGAATGAAAAATAGATGTTGTCCGATTCTCAGACCTACCCAATATGCACTCAAAATTTCATGAGAATCGGTCAAGCCGTTTCGAAGGAGTTTAACTACAAACACCGCGACATGAGAATTTTATATATTAGATTATTAATATATATAATATTAATTTATTATTAGTCTATCAGTGAAGCTATTTCGTAAATAATACTGTGTTTGATCTCGTAATATAATAATAATAATATTCACACACTTTTACACAAATGGACATAATTCCAGAAAAACGTCACAAACCACAATCATGTCGAAATTGAGTTAAGATTTAAGGACACAAAATTCGTCACGTGATTCATATTAACGGACTGACAAAAAATGGCAGTCCTACTGTCACTCTTTAAATGACGTAGCCCAACCCACATGACGTATGGAATACACTAATATTTATTAAACTTTACACAAATTCCTTAAAATGTGATGTTTGTGGCTTGCTACGTTTTTCAGGAACTACATCTAAATTATCTTGTTCTAAACTAGGCATAGGCTGTACTATGGGTACAAGACAACGGTATATTTAATACAATATACTTATACATACATAAATACATATAAACAATCCTTGACTCGGAAACGTACATCCATATTTATCATATAAAGAATTGCACCTACTGAGATTCGAACCCGGGACCTCTAGCTTAGTAATCAGGGTCACTAACAATTCGGCTATATTATGTTAATATTCCGATTATATTTATATTATATACTAGCTGACCTGACAAACGTTGTTTTTCCAGATAAATTATACAGGGTGTCCCAAGGGTGTCCCAAGGGTGTTACTTAAGAAGAGTTATTAGTTTTTGGCCATTCTTTCGATTGGCATCATAAGAGTAAGGGTGTTTTTTTTACATTTAAGTCGGTTCGATTCCCAGACGAGGCAAGTAATTTTTAGAAAATCTTTGAATGCAGAATTACTTGACTTCAAAAAGTGATGCGGTTATCCTATTTTGAGAAATAAACTATTTGAATTTGAATTTGAATTTACTAACTTTTAAAAATAACATAAAGTCTTCTTTCAGTAAAATAACCTATCTTCTATATTTAAGGTACTTTCCCATCATGTCCCATAACTTTGGGACACCCTCTATATTGCTTGAGCTTCAAAGAATCTATTACAAAAGATTTCATTGAGATCGGTCGAATAGTTTAGGAGTTATTAGGGAACATACAAACATATATATAACATACATTCTCTTTTATATATATATGTATATAGATTTAAATATTATTATGTCTATCTGTGAAGCAATTTTGTAAGTAATATACTGTGTTTGATCTCGTAATATTGATCTGGGCTCACAGCTTCCCTGCTCTCTCCCGCAGGAGCGCCGGGGCGGAGTGCCGCGAGAGGGGCGGTGACGCGGCAGACGTCCTACTCTCCCTCAAGCACGCCGTGGTCCACGACTGCGCCGAGGGCGGACACCCTCAGGTAACGCCCCCTCCGAGCAAGGGATGAACGCGAGGGGAAGATTAATCAAATATTAATCCAAGTCGCTCTCAGGTTTCCCTCTATTGATAACTGCTCTCAATGGCGGTTCGGAGGCTTCGGGATTCAATACACTTGCCGAATTGTAATTTACTTTTATTGTTTACTTTTTGCTGTTTGAAAGCAGCGCGGGTCGAAAAACTCGTTAAGGCGATGATTTAAATACATCGAAGAATCGATGCGATCGCGGGTCGAAAAATAATTGCTTCGATGTATTTAAATCATCGCAATTTTTGTAGATACCTAACTAATGTTACCTAAAAATGACACGTATATCAATCCCTACTAATATTATAAATGTGAATGTACGTCTGTTTGTTACGTTTTTACGCCGGACTGAACTGATTTTGATGAAATTTGGTACAGCGATATACTAGAGCTTGGGAAAGGACATAGGCTACATTTTAATTCCGGAAAAAACCATGTTCCCGCGGGATTTGTGAAAAACTGTAATTTATGTAAATAAGCTATTACTATACCAATAGAAGGTTTAGTTTGCCATAGCAATCTTCCTCAAAATAAGATTCATATAATATGTTGGGAACGGGAGCGAAAACGGGAACCGGGACATGAATAGGACATGAGATAATCTTCAATTCCAAACTTGTATATTATTTTTAAAACTCTTTATCTACGAGGACGAAGTCGCGGGCATCAGCTAGTGTTATACATTTTCTCATTAACCAACACTTCGTTACAACCAAACGTTAAGCCTTGACGATAAAAAGTGATAAACCACTATGTGCCACTCTTTAACCGACTTCCAAAAGGAGGAGGTTATAAATTCGATCGGTATTTTTTTTTAATATATGTACACCGATTACTCTGAGATTTATGATTTACGTTATTCTTCTTTTGTTTGATGCGAAATAGATGCCATTTGGTCCCATAAAAATTTTACATGGTTTGGCCCAGTAGTTTTCATTTCATGAATATTTATATGAAAATTTTCGTCTACCTGGATGACATAATTGTTTTCTGTGTACGGCTTTTTTTGGAGTTTTCATTCAAGTTGATTATATAGTATTATAAACTAACACTAAAATGTAAAAAATAAAAATAAACTACGTTTAAAAAAACCGACTCCAAAACCTGAAAAGTATCAAATAACTTAAAATTTAATTTAATGCACCTCTTATGCAAACCTTTGCCTTTAATATTAATAAAATACTATTATTTGTATGTGTTACAAATTGATAGCTTTGAAGTCGGTGCCAAGCAAAATGTAATAAAGGTACCTACACAAGGTAGAAAAAAACAACACAAGCGGACAGACACGCGTGGCCAGACGACCTAAATAAATACAGTAATTACTTGCTGTTTATAATTTTAAGTTTTATTTTGTTTAGGGCTTGGCACTGACTTAAAACCTATCAATAGGTAGCACATATCAATAATAGTATTTTATTAATATTAAAGGTAAAGGTTTGCATAAGAGGTGTATTAAATTAACTTTTTTGTTATTTGATACTTTTCAGTTTTTGAAGTCGGTTTTTTTAAACGTATTTTATTTTTTATTTAAATCAAGAATTACCTCCAGCTTTATAATAGGTATAACAAATATTTTAGTATGTTAGAATGATGTGGTAGATTCATTATACGAAAGGCTAAGTTGTTAAACAGTCTTCCCACATCTGTTTCTACTGAACAATATTACCTGGGTAAGGCAAGGCACACCAAGGCAAGAGTACTGATAGTGTTACTGACTGCGCGCCCTACATTTATGGCCGGCAAATGAAATTAACGACAGTCACAGAACAGTCTAATAACTAGGATGCCGCAGTCGCTCGTAACTTAAGAACAAAATTAACAACAAGATTTGATCAATCGGCTCAATTTTCAAATAAATATAAATAGCGCGTGCTTATTTAGAATAATTTGTAAATCATGTTTGTTTTTAATTATAATAATTGAATCAAGTCGAAATTCAAAATGGTGTGTCGACAATTACCTAGAAAATTTTGGAGGCATTCTATCAGTTCAAAAATTATTAAAAACGGTCCGGAAATAGCCGAGAAACAATTTAACACATAAATCAATTGGAGTCACCCGATGGGAGCTCCGTTCTCTCCGTTCGCTCAGCTTCGCTCAAATGAATAAAAAAAAATAACAAAAAAAACAAGCAACTTCAAAAACACTATTCCAAAACAATAGATATAATATGCGCTAAAAAGCGTATTTTTATACAATGTAATTACCTAATTAATCTTATTCTAATTACGATTATTGTTGTTTTTGGAATCGGTGCCTCGGCCCCGCTCTCTCGCCTCCTAACGTCGCGCGTGCGACTCAAGCACAACTCACTTATAACTTTGTATGTAGTTACAAACATACCTTGGCTGACACCACACGGGAAGCACCGGCCTTCAAATAAAAAAAGAATTATCAAAATCGGTTCACCCAGTCGAAAGTTTTGAGAACCTCCTCCTTTTTTGAAGTCGGTTAAAAAGGAAAGAATTGTACAATCAGTAATCATAAGAGAGATGATGATGATGACAGATGATGGTGAACGGCTCCGGTGGCTACCCGTACTACGAGCACTACGGCGGGGCGCCACTCTTCCCAACCATGAGTGTCAACGTCTCCATGAACATGACGATGCACGGCTGTCCCCCCGACCAGCTGTGCTCCCAGGTAAATAACTTACAGGTGATTTTTAGTTATTTATGCAACTGTTGTGTAATAAGGGGTATTAAAAGACGAATGTGGATTAATATAATAATTGATAATAGTGTCACATGAGTGTTTTAATACCTAATTATCAACAGTTGCATACAAGACTTTACCTACACCCAGAATATGAATACTCTAAAAGATTCTGGAAAAGTTAGCTTACTGCTAACATTAAAACACCAGTCCTAGTAGTAACCTAATATCATTCATTACTGATTATATACAAATAAACTAAGTATTAATGAAACAATTATTTATTTTAGTAGTAATTTACATTTTGTATAGTGCAATAATTAAAATTCACTAGAATATAATGTTCTTTTGCAGCGTTTAAAATGAATCGTTCATTTTTTAAACAAAACAATAAAAATATCGAAGAAAAATGGTGGGGATTCGAATAACCATTTTTTTTTACGGCGCGCAATGTTCTGGTAGTGTGTAACGCGCGTAAACGAAAATGTTCTTTTTTTGAAATTCATACAGATACCACGCATCGAACAATAAGAATGTGGCTGTTTGTTGAAACTCTTTGCGCATGAAGGGATCGAAAAAAAAAACATAGGAGTGTTGTTATGAAATTCAGTACAACATTACAACACTCGTTTGGATGATGTAATGGTTACTAGAACATTGGGTTTTTTAATGTTGGCAATAAGCTAACTGTTTCAGAATCTTTAATAGAGGATTTAAAGCATGGGTGTAGATAAAAATGAAAACGAACTCCAGCGGCTTAAAACATAGAATTGTTAAAGGAAGAGTGTATGTGTACTCAGTGCCGGATTAGCCGCGTAGCAAGAGTAGCAATTGCTACGGGTCCCGTGTAAAACGCGGCCCACAATACACCGCTTCATAGCCTGATCGTTCTTTAAGTGAATTTTATATTTTTATTATTAGTAACGTTGCAACATATGATTATGAAAAGTGAGTTTTTAAGTTCGAAGAAATATTTAATTTATAAACTGAGGCAAAGAAAATCTATCTGTGCTTGACACGTAATGCGCTAGCCGCTGGTGTAGATGTACCTACTACAGTTTCAAACACGTAGTTTGAAGTGGTATTAATACATAACAACTGGTAATTATGGTAACCAAGGAGTCAGATTACTACAGAGGTTTGTTTTCGAAAAAAATTTAACTTCTAACTCTGCGTCAACGTTGTCGTGATAAGGCGAGGACTTACAACACGCTTTTTATTAGCTTCACCTGTATGTATATTTGTTTGTAAGCAACTCAATTGGGCGCGATTTTGACCCGCTTTAAATGGCCAGATTTCGTTCAAACTTCGTAGATTTATCGAGGACCGATGACTATGATATCTTTATTGTTCGCTACAAGTATAGCTTCTAATGTGCGAATGTTAGTACGATCACACATTTATTTCATTAATTTATTATTATACCCCAGGTGCAATGGAACCAGAACGCAGCCACACCATCTGTGAACGTGGTGTACCCTCCAACTCAGAACGTGATACCAACATCCTACCCCTCGGCCACTTATTCCTTCACAGCGGACTTCAGACCTCCAAACCAATCTGACCCACTGATAACAGCCTCCTCGACCTTCAAGCCGATCCAGCTACAGAACCCACAGAAGACAAACCCCAATTACCTGTTCCAGCAGAAGCCTTTTTCAGCTCAAAAGACCATGGGACCAGTTCTAAAGAAGTCGCCGTCCAAAATGTACGCAGAGGTACCTAAGGAGCAGATGGGTAATGGATATATTGTGAACCAGGGGCAGATGCATCAAGATTATGGGTATACTACTTGTGTTAGTGGAGGGAAAGTCCAAGTAAGTTAATGTTATTTGAATGGAAAACTTCGTCCCAAAACATTTTAGTGCACGCATTGTTGGAACGAGTTGCTAGAAATGTAATTATTATGACGGTTACTCACGATATATATTTTATTGACTTGTTGCCGATATTTCGATCCAATTGCATGAATCGTGGTCACGACGGGACTGCGCAGGCGGCGAGAAACACTTGACACTAATAGGACATCAACCTGTCCACTTGGCGCCTAGTTCGTTTTGGTCTTTGATTCTCTAATTCACGACACACACTACCGACGACGTCCATACTTTCGGATAATTAAGTTGCATTTGTACTGTAGAGAGAGATTCCATGTTTGCGCTAGCCTAAAACCATCCTCCCTATTAAAATTGTTAGGATGCTTTTTAATTTCTATATCTTCTCTAACAAGCCGTGGGATGTATTGTTGCTCAGCAGAAATCACTCGTGGGTTGTGCAGCTCGATCCAATGGTTGGTACCGGCTTTAAGCAAGTGTTCGGCTATTGCAGATTTTTTAGGATCGTTATTTTTTCTGCGCTGAGCGTGAACTGCGCGTTGAGAAATAGCTCGTTTTGTTTTTCTGATATAAGAGCTTCCGTAGCTGCAGTCAACTTTATAGACCCCGGGGCACTGGTATGGAATACTGTCTTTTGTTGAGTTGCAAGAATTAAAGGCCGGTAACGCTCTTGTGATTCCTCTGGTGTTGCAAGAGATTGTGGGCGGCGGTGATCACTAACAACAGGTGACCCCTATGTAGAGTAGGTAAATCTAAAAGAACATTTCTTATTCTATCAGAGTAGGTATTGTTTAAATACAGAAGAATATTTACAGCATAGACCATGAAATCAAATTGAGCATTCTTAGACTAAGCTTTGTACAAGTTTATTGCATTAAGTGACTATGGAACGGAGTGGCCTATATTATGTTAAGTGGTAGAGTTATTATCTGCCCATAACAATGACAGTATGGTTTTGAGTGGCAACCTTAATTTTATTTTTATATAAGAGGGGCAAATGGCAAGAGTATCACGTGATGGTGAGTGGTGATAAATGACATAATGCGTAGTGCAGTTTATTTAGTAAGAAAAGCAAAGAATTGTAGTTACATAAAGAAAATACATAAAAGACTAGGTAATAAAATTGTAGACGCTATCTACTTCTTACTATGTAAAACTTTGAGGTATACAATGATAAGTAAATAGAAAAAGTATTTATAAAATATTAATTGAAATTAAATAGTGTTCTAAATTATGGCTACTTGGAGTAAATTCAATTTACAACAAACAATTAATGAATCACAAAAAGAAAACAAAATAAATAGTTATCTACACAACTCTATAGAACTTATGGTGTTTAGTAGGTTTTTTTTTTATGGAATAGGAGGACAAACGAGCGTAGGGGTCACCTGTTGTTAAGTGATCACCGCCGCCCACACTCTCTTGCAACACCAGAGGAATCACAGGAGCGTTGCAGGCCTTTAAGGAAGGTGTACTCGCTTTTTTTGAAGGTACCCATGTCGTATCGTCCCGGAAACACCGCACAAGGAAATTCATTCCACAGCTTTGTAGTACGTGGAAGAAAGCTCCTTGTAAACCGCACTGTGGAGGACCGCTACACATCCAGATGGTGAGGATGATATCCTAACTTGTGGCGTGTCGTGCGAAGGTATTTAAAAGTATGTATTTATATAAAGATACAATATCTTGTGGGCCTGTATGACACCGACATTCTGTATGGTAATACCGTGTGACGCTTTATATCAGGTGGGTGCCCTTAGCGGTTGCTCGGAGGACGACGACACTAAGCCAAACCTGTGCAGAATTTGCGGCAAAACTTACGCAAGACCCAGTACTTTGAAGACTCATCTCCGCACGCACTCCGGCGAGCGGCCCTACCGATGTCCAGACTGCAACAAGAGCTTCTCGCAAGCTGCCAACCTGACCGCTCATGTCAGGACACACACGGGGCAGAAGCCTTTTCGGTATGAAACAACCTGCCTGCTTCCATTTGTTATGTACCCAGCAGTCAGCACGCTAAAAGATGGAATGAGATGAGATTATTGTGCCCAATTTGTTATAATTCCTACGCAAATTTTTACCAGTTGGAGGCTCCTTTGCACAGGATGCCGGCTAGATTATGGGTACCACAACGGCGTCTATTACTGCCGTGAAGCAGTAATGTGTAACCATTACTTTGTTTGGGTCTGAAGGGCGCCGTAGCTAGTGAAATTACTGGGCAAATGAGACTTAACATCTTATGTCTAAAGGTGACGAGCGCAGTTGTACTCAGAATTTTTGGGATTTTCAAGAATCCTGAGCGGCACTGCGTTGTAATGGGCAAGACGTATCAATTACCATCAGCTGAACGTCCTGCTCGTCTCGTCCCTTATTTTCATTAAAAAAAACACGAAAATTTTACTTCAAGTTTTATAGTTTAGAAACCCAAATGCTGGCAGCTATTACGGTCAATGGATCAGCCTAGCTATCCAACGCGGAAATGTTGCCAGATACGACATGGGTACCTTCAAAAAAAGCGCGTACACCTTCTCTCGTCGATCCTCTCGTGTTGCAAGAGATTGTGGGCGGCGGTGACCCGTACCTACGATCGTTAGTACCTGCTTTTCCATAAAAAATAATTACCTTTCAATATAATAAAATGGGATTAGGCTCAGCTTGGTTTGTAGTTGTTGGTCGAGATAATATTTTCGTGCAGAGCTGGTAGTGAGGCCATCCTCGTTTCCTTGAAGATTAAAAAAACGGTCTGTACCTGCTTATTTCACATACCTAATGCGAAAAGGAAGGAGGTGAAAACGTTAACAAGGCCGTGCTAATAATACACAAAATCATTTTTCTTATTCTGTAGTCATAAATTAAAGGACTTGTAAATTATATTAATTTGTTATAATTGTATATTATAATTGCTTTGGTCTATGTTTTTATGACAATAAGGGGCCATAGATACGCGCTGACCATTACAATGCAGTGCCGCTCAGGATTCTTCAGGACACTCTAAGTGGCATTACAATTTCGCTCGTCACCTTGAGACATAAGTTTTTAATTCTCATTTGCCCAGTTATTTTACTAGCTACGGTGCCCTTCTGACTGAAGCACAATAATGTTTACACATTACTGCTTTACGTCAGAAATAGGCGCCGTTGTGGCACCCATAATCTAGCCGGCATCTTGTGCAAAGGAGCCTCCCACTCTTAAATTGCTCTGACTGTTGACTCGAGCGGACTTCACCCGAACGAGGGCTTCTGAAGTTAGGTATGTAGACCTTTTAGTCAAGCTGGACTGTCAGTCTCAATAAAAACACCTAAGCCCTTAAAATAAAATGCTCAACGCGCCTAGCAAGTTTTCACTTCAGAATGATCAGCATGTATTCAATGTGTGTTTCACATTAATCGAAAATTTTAATTCTACCAGGTGCCCGATCTGCGATCGAAGGTTCAGCCAGAGCTCCAGCGTCACAACCCACATGAGGACTCACTCCGGAGAGAGGCCCTACCAGTAAGTCCACACATTTATCGAAACTTTGCTTCAACCACAGAACAGAAAAAACTAGTAGAAGTGGCATCATGTAATTTTACTATGGGAACCGATGTCGCCAAACCCACACATTTATCTGTTAAATATGTAATGGACACACTTGTTCCTGCTGTATTATAGGTCTAAATTCACAATCATGAAAAGACTTACATCAATTTTGAACTTAATACAATTACGCTAATCTCATATTCCTAAAGTGATTATGACAACATCAGAACTTTTTCTTAAATTGCAAAAATAACATATAAAAACTTGAAGTGATAGGAACTCTGTAACCATAGATTTGACTTCTGCCAAAATACCTAGTGTTGTACGAAAATGAATAAACATATCGATAAGTTAGTGAAAACTAGAAATGATGTAATCAGGGTTGATAAAGTGTATTTCGCCCTGTGCTGCACCGGGGCGTAAAAAGAATAGGGTAGACCCAGGTCCAAGGGTGTCGTAAGAGGCGACTACGGGCTTTTTGAAAGTGGGAGAGTCACGCTGCTGTCTTATGACGTCAGCGCAATCGGGCCAGACTCGTCCGGGTTACTTACCACACTCGCACAGAATACCGGCGTGAAGTAGCGGCCTAGTGCCGCTATGTTTCGCATAGGTTAGTGTCGAGGACCGGAGGCCATTCCCCCCCCGTCCTTCCCCCCCCCCCCAACAAAATATGAGAGCGGTCCTAAAAAAGAAATTACCCCAGGAGGGTACCGGCTCTTGTAGAGCCGGAGAATCCCTCCCCGAGCATTCGCGCTCGGGCTGCCCCTCGTATTCTGGGGAGG
>CATIXQ010000025.1:8493384-8530814 GCA_949711755.1 Leptidea juvernica
CACGACACGCCACAAGTTACGATATCATCCCCACCATCTGGATGTGTGGCGGTCCTCCACAGTGCGGTTTTCAAGGAGCTTTCTTCCTCGTACCACGAAGCTGTGGAATGAGCTTCCTTGTGCGGTGTTTCCGGGACGATACGACATGGGTACCTTCAAGAAAAGCGCGTACACCTTCCTTAAAGGCCGGCAACGCTCTTGTGATTCCTCTGGTGTTGCAGGAGAGTGTGGGCGGCGGTGATCACTTAACACCAGGTGACCCGTACGCTCGTTTGTCCTCCTATTCCATAAAAAAAAAAAAAAAAATACCCATAAAGTACTTCGTAAGCTAAATTAATTATAGACCTATATATTTTCTTCGGCATAGTTTTATTTAAATGGAAAGACAATTTTTAGCTCAATTCAAAAAAGCGTACACGAATAGTCTTGGAAAGTTACAATATCAATATTATATTTACCTGGGAAGCAATACACACATAAAAAATATTTTTTTTTTATAAGTATTCATCGTTATTCTATATAAACCCAGGGGCCAGTAAGACATGAGATTTTATAAACCGGACTGCTTCCATACGTAACGCGCATGCGGAAAGAAAATTTCCAAAACAAGCAGTACGAAATGATTAATAAAAAGGGAAGCTATAAGTACTGATGAAGTATAAATAATCTTGTTAGTTTTATGATATATGATATTTTATATTATGATGTACATATATTTTATATTATGTTATATTATGATATACAATGATGGCAAACATTCCCAGAATTTCTGGTATTCGATGTATTTTTTTACAATGCTGTGACGTATTTTCTCTACTCCCTGATGTTATCAGGTTTTTCTTTCTCTTCACCTTTACTGAACCTTATCGGTGGAACCACAATATATGCCAAATATTAAAAGTTATGTCAAAAATATTGTTTGTCTAAATTTAAAAATTAACGCTGATTTAGTTTAACTGGAATCTTACACATATTTGTTAAATAATAATTAGTTGTACCCAAGATACAATTAAAACTATTAATTTGAAATCATCGTAGTCTCTCTTGTACACAAATAACACAACCATATTATAACATTTTCCTTACTTACACCCTTATCGGATGATGCATGGAAAAGAGCAATACTTGAATACAATCTATAAAGATAAAATTTATTTCGATAAAATTATATCGATATGTACATGCATGCACTTGTTGAGTAGCAAGATATTTTTATTGTTTACATTAATTATTCTAACATAAGTTACATCGATTAAACATAAAGGTAAATGAACCATACGTCTTATTTTATGGTTCATTTTTGTTTGAATATTTTGCACAACACATATAAAATATTAATTGTATTAAAATCGGAAAATTATGATTACCGATGATTGGAAATCTCTTCGTTGGACATATTTTTGTTGCGGCTATGATTTCTACAGTAAAAAATGGCACAATATAAGGCATATTTGTATTTTTTTAAAAGATAATTATGCTTCAATTGACATTAAATGACTGGTCTCACTTGAGCCTCGAGTAGGTACATTTGTACACAATATTGGCGACAGGGTAACGCCCACATGCCACTTCCACTAGTTTTTTCTGTTCCGTGGCTTCAACACTATAAAGTTACCGGATCTTCGACAAAGGTACGATGTGTCATCTCTTTTGCTTTCACGTTTGACATGACCCAATTTTGACATTAGCGAAAACTGAGTAATTTAAACAAAAGTTAATACTTATTACTTTTGTATTTCTGTTGTAAGAGTTATCCAATATCAGATTTCAAAACACAAAATTTTTAATTCCAAATCCTAAATCATATCAGAATAGTCAGATCGTATCAGAATAGTTAGCGGTGATTTAATATGGTAGTTTGTGTGTGTCACATATTAGACATGACATTATAAAACAACCTGTTCGAGATATCAAATCGGAGCAACCAGGAAACAACACTGTAGAGACGTTTTTAATGTTACTTATTTAATATTACAAGTATTATGAGGTTGCGTTCACTCATCTCTCGATAATACTTTTCAAAGCTTTCCCAGTTCTGATATAAATGGACGCTGGTATCCCGCAAGGTTGCATGCTATGTCCTGCACTGTTTCTTCTGCATATCAATGAAATACTTGTAGTAAGCGGTATTCATTGCTATGCAGGTGCCAACATCTCTCGGGATAGCGTCGACGAAAACCAAAACAAACTTATATCAGAAATCGACACTATGCTATACGTCTCAGAATGGGGCCGGCAAAGTTGAGACCCTTTTACGTATTCCCTCTAACTGCCACGGAATGTATCGGCATACTTGGCATCGATATATCGAGCGTCGTTTGGTTTTGTGAAAACTTGGATGAAACGACCAAATTGACCTCTAAAAAGCTTGGTGTATTCATTAGGGCCAGTCAATACTTCACTTAATTTCACCGCCTGAGGCAAGAAGTTCTTCTTAAAGCATGTGGAGTGCAAGAGGTCAATATGGTACGTTTTTTGTATAGCATATCTTTCACGTATCCCCAAAATAAGAAATCTAATGGTGTAAGGTCCGGGGATCTGGCCGGCCATCTAATCGGTCCATTCGTACCAATCCAAATAGGAAAACAATCATTTTACGTTGTTCCTTTCTTTTAAAATACTATGTTACTTAAGAAGAGTTATTAGTTTATGGCCATTCTTTCGATTGGCATTAAAAAAGTAGGGGTGTTTGTTTTTTTTACATTTCAGTCGGTTCGATTCCCAGACGAGTCAAGTAATTTTTAGAAAATCTTTGAATGCAGAAGTACGAACTTTTAAAAATAAAATAAAGTCTTCTTTTAGTAAAATAGCCTATCTTCGATATTTAAGGTACTTTCCCTTCATGTCCCATAACTTTGGGACATCCTGTATATAAAGCGCATATTAACCCTCTTTCTGGGAGCCTCACCCATTACCAGTTTCTTCCATTTCACAGCATACAACGAAGAGTGGCTCAAATTATCGACGATCAAGTCATCTCCGATCGGCTTGATTTGTTGGCGATGCGTAGAGATGTAATTTATCTATGTAATATCTTCTATAGCATATATCTCGGGGATGCTCAGAGTTGTTCCGGATGGCTGAATTCCACCACCGGATATCGCGTCAAAATACTAAAGTTCACGCGTACCATCGCGACCTCTTGCACTCCACAACCACATGCTTTAAGAAGAACTTCTTGCCTCGCGCAGCCATTTTGTGGAATGAACTATCGAATGCAGTTTTCCTGAACCGATACTCAGGGACCTTCAAGAATAGGTTTGTGCTATGTCCATCGTATCTTGCTCGTTTACCCGCTCTTATATTATAATACGAAAAAATGTCCCTACAATTTTACAATTACCCCTAACACTTACGTGACTATTTCTACTCTACAGCTACTACTACAACGTACCTACTTACAATGGTGACATTAAATGAATGCACGAGTAAACCATGTAAAAGTAATTAAAATAATACACAATTCACTTAGATAAATCAATTTGCCATAATATCGTTTCGGATCAAGTGGAATAATCACTGACACCTACTTTCCCCACGCCGAGCCGTGGCCGTTCAAAACGCGCAGGTAAGTAACGCCCACGTAGGGTGATTAACTTTTTTTTTTTTTAATTTTTGGATTAGTTATGAAAACGGTTAAGTGCCTACCCTTGTGTTCAAGTCACAATTGTAGCACCGCGCATTTTTAACCGGATGTTAACCGTTATTACAGGATTATTGAATTTCCAAATATTTTGACAAAGTATGATGACGTTTGAAACAACGTCAAAATCTCCGTAATAAAGTCAACATAATTCAAAATCAGTTTTAAAAGTTATTGCTGTAAAAAAAGATAAGTTTAAAGAAAAACTTAATATATAATCATCATAATCATGTACCTATAATTATATTTATCAACAGGTGTAGATCGTGTAAGAAGGCTTTCTCGGACAGCTCAACGTTAACAAAACATCTGCGGATACACTCGGGGGAGAAGCCCTACCAATGCAAACTTTGTTTGCTCAGGTATTGTTTATTTTAATCAGAATTTTCCCTTGATTTGCACGAATGAAATGTAGCAGGTTACTCCAATCGATTTTAACTTTGTTTTGAGAATTGGAGGATCCATAAAATGCAATACATATTATATTTATAAGGGGAATACTCCTGACATAATCATCAGCCGGAAGACGCCAACTGCTCAACAAAAGCCTTCCCCAAAGATCAGCATGACGATTGGTCCTGCGATGCCCTCATCTAACGTATTCCGACGATCTTAACCAGATCGTCGGTCCATCTTGTGGGGGACTTACCAACAGTGATTACACAAGTTCCAAATGCGTCTTCCGGTACGTAATCGCCATTCGAGGACTTTTCTGCCCCACCGGCCATCTGACCGTCGAGCTATGTCCCTGCCCACTGCCACTTCAGTTTCGCAATAATTTGGGCTATATCAGTGACTTTGGTTCTCCTACGGGTCTCCTAACTCTTACTCCTAACATAACATACTTAAATCAGGAGACCAGGTTTGCCCTCAAGATAGACTGCAATTATCTAACGGTTAGGCCTTAGCCGTAAACAACAAACGTAAGTCAGGCATTGTCGAAAAGTTTTCACTGAATGCCCGAGTTTTAAATCAAATGGTTATACATACTCATCTATATAATAACACATGGGCGTGCCTATATGATGTTAGAGAGTCTATAATCATAATAAACGTCGTCAAAAACTGAAAAGCATAGAGTGACTTAATAAATATTTAATTTAATAAACCTCTTATGCAAAGCTTATACCTTTAATCTTAATAAAATTATAAGGCTTATATTAAGGCTTAAATCGATGCCTGCCCACTCGGGTTGTTTGGTTCTAGACGAAGCTATCCCGCTCAAAGTCACTCGTGGCGAGTGTACTTACATTTCGCTTAACTTTTTTATTTTCTCAAATTTTCTTATTATTATTTTTTTCAGGTTTTCCCAATCCGGCAATCTGAATAGGCATATGCGAGTGCATGGAAATATATCGGGAGGCATGATGGGCTGACATATTCCGTGTTATGCCATGCGTTACATGCGCATAAAGTGAATAGTTTGGGACTGAGACTTATTAAAGGAATACCTAGTGCTGAAGTTTAAAGAAAGTGATATTTAAAACAATATTTATATTTAAGCTGGTTATATGTGAGACGGAGAAGTTACAATTTATTCGTTATGATCATTTTCCAAGTTTCAGAGAAAAAGTGGATCTGACCTGATCGAATTCTGTCGATAATTTGCGAGTTATTTTGACAAATATTTGAAATGGCTTCACTCACCTTACCTTTAATCGGTGGCGATATCGACTAGTTTCAGACCAATGGGGGTCCTTCATGAGGGTCGGTGAGATCAGTTATCCAGATTTAGATATCACACTTATAACATGCAGAATCAGCATGACTGTGATCGCACTGATTCTTCAAAAGTGAAACCGGTAGTAGTGACAATAATGAAGGTAGACGCAGCAAAAGGCTGAAAAACAGGGATTTAAATGGGATAGATTTATCTGCTAATAAGACCACTTGTTGATAAGCTCAGCCGCTCTGTGATCATAGCGTTTGCAACTTTGGATCCCTGTTAGTACTAACAATGTTCAAAAATATGAGTTTTTAAAGATTTATCAAAAAATTATTTATTTATATCTAATAGAATAGATTTTACACAAAGTATCATTTGCTTAAATACTACTAAATATATACGTACGTAAAGTTTCATGAAAGCGATTAGAAATAGCATAAATGCGTATGGAACAAGTTTAATAGTTGGCATTATGTAATAATAATTATGATCTCAAATACTTAATGTACAATGTAAATAAAGTAACGATCAGTATTAGAATAAACCAATGTTAGTGTATTAACTGTAAGTACCTACAATGTGTCCCAGAAGGGGTTATCATCTCATCAGAAATAGGAAAATAATTCTCTTTCCTTGCAACAAGAAGCTCGCCATGAAAATAGTTAATTTTCATACAAGTTCTACAAACGAAAGATAGCTATTAAATTGAGAATAAATCGTATTTCAACTGTCAGATAACCAGGTTAACGAAATCTACTTGAGTTTGGTAACGGGCGCTTGTTCCTACCCATATTATATAAATCAAAGTAGAGATTTACTTGGGTCAGACCTGATCACCTAATTAGAAAAGAACTGAATCCTTGCTCGTTCTTTGTCACTACTCGATCTGTCCATTTTTTGCGTCCCAGACTAGTGTCATCATCATCATCATAATTTCAGCCTTCCGACTGGACAAAGGCCTCCCCCAAATATCTCCACGATGATCGGTCCTGCGCTGCCCTCATACATCCAATTCCGGCGATCTTAACCAGATCGTCGGTCCATCTTGTCTACCAACACGTCTTACCGAACGTGGTCTCCATTCAAGGACCTTACTGCCTTAACGGCCATCTGTCCGTCGCGCTATGTGCCCTGCCCACTGCCACTTCAGTTTCGCATCCATCTGCGCTATGTCGGTAAAGAGTTACCGAACCAAAGGGTTAACCCGTAGATCTCCTCATTTCTGAATCAATTTCGCAGGGAAACTCCCAGCATAGCCCTCTCCATTGCCCTCTGAGCGACAATGAGCTTCCTCATAAGGCCTACAGTTAGCGACCACGTCTGCGTTCCGTATGTTGATGACATACTTGCAACAGCAGACTAGTGTAAGGTCTTTGAATTTTTATATTAAAATGACCCTTTCTGGACACAATGTATATTATAAGATGTATATATCTATGTATAAGTTATGTAAAATAGGTAAACATGCTTTCTAGTCACTGGTACTTAAGTCTAGCACAGCTGGTTGTATATACATTATAAGAACAATGACATTATAAAGGCCGGATCGCATTAGCGCGGCGCTGCGCAGCGCTGCACAAAGTGTCTAAATATTATTTCCATCACTTTGTATGGTGCATGTCGCACTAGAGCGCTGTTGCACTACGCGTCGCTGACCGCTGCGCGTCGCAGCAGAGTTTCCTCCGAGAGAATATTTTGACGCGCAGTGCGACAGAGCAAGCGGTGCGTCGCTTCAGCATGCATACTGTTAATTGTTAAGTTTATAGAATTTTGTCTTTGACATTCTGAAATTAGTGTGAAAACGTGTAGAGACATTAAGAGGGTGAGGAAATAAATAGAGATATTCGCCTTCTTGAAAGCGTGACCTTGGTATTTCAGCAATCAATTTCTTTTTTTTTTTCTCTTCCATAACTCATTTTTCTTCTGCACACAATAAAGAAATAATGGCCAAATTCTGATCACTATCGCTCATCTAGTATGGTGTCTCGCACTGCGCAGTTCTAATGCGATAGGTGTCGTCTAGCGACGTGGAGCGACGCGCAGCTCAGCGCCGCTCTGATGCGGTCCGGCCTTAAATTAACATAGTTGTTATAGAGAAAGTCTAAGTTGTTAGTAGGTATACCTATTCACGTAAAGTCTTACCATCGAGTTGTGGCTCTAGTACTCGCAATTAATTTTGTGTGGATCCAATTTTGCTCCATTATTTTAAGGTGTGTATAAAAATCTTATGTTGCACTTTTGTTTGGAGAGAAACTGGTGTTTGTGATAGACCGTTGACCTATGTGTCAGCCTCATTGAGAACAAATTTTTAATCAATATTCGCACCAAACAAAAAAGTTTCTCCGAAGACAGTCTTTTTAACTGAATCTCAGTAAGTATTTATAAATATGCGACACAAAAGGCCAAAAGAAACGGCCATTACAGGCCTAAAATGAATTTCTAAATATCTTTTACTTATCTATGTTATTATTAAAGTAAAAAGGTGTGCTCTGTAAGCTCAAAAATGTTTTAGACATAGTCTCAATGTTAGTTATCTTTAGTGTTCATTCCGATAATATGTTATAGCCTAAACACATCGCCGGATTTGGTACGGCCGGACCATCAGACGGTCTGGTGGGCGCGTCGCACCAATCGGTCCGGCGTCGTACTCGGTACGGTCCGGGTGGTTATAATAATAAATTCGTGCGATGGGAACTATGAGAAACACTCGAGTATGATCAACTTCATGACCGCGTCCGATAGTTCAGCCGTACCAAATCCGATCGTGTGCTTAGGCTATTATACGCATCAACCATCGAAGGATCGGCTCACGCTGGTGGCTGACCCGTGACCCGACCGTGTTAATCGGCAACATAACACTTTGCTACAACTAATTCGTAACTCGAAGCCGTGCGGATGGGCTTTAGTTGCAAACAAAGAGGATGTAAATACTACATAATATGAGGCGGGACTGCCTAACTAAATATTGAAATTTAGTTGCGTGAAACGTGCAGTGATTTGACATAAGTTTGAAATAGTAGTCATTACAGTATCGCGATTGGCCACGAAGTATAATCCGGCTAAGTTTAAAAGCGAACAGTTGGTTATAACGTAGTGAATTTCGTCTATCTCCTTCATTTACAAGATTATAGCCGTCATCTATCAATCTGTCAATGACTGCACGTTTCATACAATCGAGTGAATCGCTTTTTTCTTAGAGAGTTTCGCTAGACTGGTTGCTGCATGTAAACTAAAGATACTCATTTGAATTGAACTAAAGATTACACATAACATTTAGATAATTATGGATTTCCGCAAAATAAGCCTAATTCAATAAATTTTCATATAAATATAATAGTGACAACTCGCTGGCCAGACATCGTGAACAACAATGGAATACTTGTGTTACCAAAGTATCACTTGGAATAAACATTCGAACAATTAAAGTTGTTTTAAATGCACCCCATTTTTTTTATTTTACTAGGCTATTGTTGTAACTCGAACAGACTGAGCCAATGCAATATCTGCGGAAGCCGAACAACTAACATGGTGTCCCGCTATCACTCATACGAGTTGGAAACCTTAGCGGTTGTTCGAGAGGTGGAGCCTTTAGGTACCTATTATATGTATAGGCAGCGCTTTACTGTATTTACGAACTGCAACTCCTTGAAAGCTGGTGTTAAGTGATCACCGCCGCCCACACTCTCCTGCAACACCAGAGGAATCACAAGAGCTTCGTGGTACGAGGAAGAAAGCTCCTTGAAAACCGCACTGTGGAGGTACACATCCAGATGGTGGGGATGATATCGTAACTTGTGGCGTGTCGTGCGAAGGTGAAATTCGGCGGCAGGAATCAGGTTGAACAGCTCTTCGGAACACTCCCCGTGATAAATGCGGTAGAAGACACACAATGAAGCGACGTCTCTACGCAACGCCAAGTAATCCAGCCGTTCACAGAGTACTGGGTCCCCGACAATTCGAGCTGCTTTGCGTTGCACGCGGTCAAATGGATCGAGCTGATACTGGGGTGCGCCAGACCAGAGATGACAGCAATACTCCATGTGAGGCCGGACCTGCGCTTTGTAGAGCGCTAGAATGTGGGCCGGCTTGAAGTATTGCCGTGCTCTATTTATGACGCCCAGTTTCTTTGAAGCCAGTTTGGCTTTGCCCTCCAGATGGCCACGGAATTGGCAATTGCTCGAGATTTCGAGACCCAGTATTCCGATACTAGGCGAGGCTTTAAGGGAAGTGTTCTCAAAGAGCGGTGATACGGCAAATGCGGTTTTTTTAGTGGTAAACGCGCAAACTTGAGTCTTCTGGGGGTTAAATTGGACAAGGTTCAACTTACCCCATTCCGCGACCTTCTCGAGAGAGGACTCGATAGAAGACACAAGTTTCTCCCGGCACTGGTCGACGTTTTCCCGAGAGAGACCTGCATGGCCCGTGTATACGGCATCACCAGTGCTGTCGTCTGCATAGCAATGCATGTTGGCGGTGTCCAACATATCATTGATATGCAGAAGAACAGCGTGGGAGATAGCACACAGCCTTGGGGCACTCCAGCGTTCACGGGCTTGGGATTCGAGCAATAACCGTCGATAATGACCTGTATGCTGCGCCCAGTGAGGAAGCTGGAGGTCCACTTGCATAAGCTCTCGGGAAGTGAGTGATGGAAGTTTTGGGAGGAGCGCCTTGTGCCATACACGATCAAAGGCCTTCGTTATATCCAGACCAACTGCCAGGCCTTCCCCCTTGCTTTCAATAGCCGCCGCCCATCTATGTGTTAGGTATACCAGAAGATCGCCAGTCGACCGACCATGGCGAAAGCCGTACTGCCGGTCGTTGATCAACTGGTGACCCTCAAGGTATACCAAGAGCTGGCGGTTAATTATGCTCTCCATGATTTTGGAGAGTAGGGAGGTAATAGCAATAGGCCTGTAGTTTGCCGGATCCGAACTGTCTCCTTTTTTTGGGATCGGATGGACAAGGGCTGACTTCCATGAATCAGGGACTACGCCTTTTGAATAAGAGTGCCGGAATAAACGCGTTAGCACCGGCGTCAACTCAGGGGCACACATTCTAAGCACGATTGGAGAAATGCCATCCGGCCCGCTCGACTTCCTGACGTCCAACGAAAACAGAGCTCGCCTAACAGGTTTCTGTCGGAACTGTACTTCAGGCATGGAGCTCTGACACCGCGGGATGGTCGGCGGTGTTTTTCCGTTGTCGTCAAGAGTCGAGTTGGAGGCAAAAAGAGTGCACAGGAGATCGGCTTTCTCTTTTGCCGTATGGGCCAGGGTGTCATTCCTCATGTGCAACGGCGGCATGGACGGCTGGTTGAAGTTACCAAGAGCAGCTTTCGACAACGACCAGAATTTGCGTGTTACGGTCGGGTAACTGGAAAGCTGCTCGCCAATTTTGACGACGTGCTTCGATTTCGCACGGGTGATTTGCCGCTTAAAAAATCTGGAGGCACGGTTATATTTCCTCTTCAGAACTTTGCAGTTCGGATCCTTTGAGCCCAGCGCCGCAACCCAAGTTCGATACGCCTGTTTTTTGCAGTCAGATGCTGCTTTAACTGACGCATCGTACCAGGGCTGTGATCTGCCACCGATCGGTACTACAGAGCTTGGTATAAAAATATCCATGCCCTGCAGTATTACATCGGCTACTGCAACGGCGCAGGCACTAGGATCATCCGAAGGGAAACAAACCCCGCCCCAAGGGTAGGATGCAAAAAAGGAACGCATCCTATCCCAATCTGCTGACTTGTAGTGCCCAACGCGGCGGGTCGCTGGTGGTCTGCGACGTTGGCGTCGGATAGGCACTACACTCCTGACCAGGCAATGGTCGGACGTTCCGAGAGGGGCGTCGACAGAGACCTGGTAACCATCGGGATGTGTAGTCAGCAGAAGATCTAATAAGGACGGCATGTGGCTATCCACATCCGGGAGCCGCGTCGGCGACTCAACCAATTGGGACAGACCATACGCCACTGCAAAATTATGCACAGATCGCCTTGCGTAGTCTGTGGTACGTGATCCAAGCCATTCGGCATTGTGCCCGTTGAAATCACCCAAGACTACGATTTCAGCGGAGGGGATCTGAGCAAGCACGTCATCAAATGCCGCTTGAACGCAGCCCATGAGGTGATCCGTTTCTGCGTTACCACTATGGGACCTGTAGACACACGCATAGATGCGGACGCGGTCCTCTAAATCTACGCGGAGCCAGAGAGTAGACAGGCCCCTACCCTCAAAATTGCCGAGACGGCGACAGCAGATATCCTCCCTAACGTACACACATACCCCGGCATGAGGCATGAAATTATGCTCAATTTTGTACCCGGGGTACGTTAAATATGACGTATCGCTAGGTCGAGATATCTGCGTCTCCGTAAGGAAACACAAGGCCGGCTGCGCCGTCTCAAGGTGGTGGTGGACGGCGTTTAAGTTGGAGTGAATTCCCCGGATGTTACAAAAGTCCACATTAAGCGTGGAGCGGGGTGCCGTGGTGTTGCTGCCCTGTTTGTCCTGTGACATACGCGGTACTGTGCCCTCCCCAGAATACGAGGGGCAGCCCGAGCGCGAATGCTCGGGGAGGAATTCTCCGGCTCTACAAGAGCCGGTACCCTCCTGGGGTAATTTATTTTTTAGGACCGCTCTCATATTTTGTTGGGGGGGGGGGGGGGGGGGGAAGGGCGGGAGGGAATGGCTTCCGGTCCTCGACACTAACCTATGCGAAACATAGCGGCACTAGGCCGCTACTTCACGCCGGTATTCTGTGCGAGTGTGGTAAGTAACCCGGACGAGTCTGGCCCGATTGTGCTGACGTCATAAGACAGCAGCGTGACTCTCCCACTTTCAAAAAGCCCGTAGTCGCCTCTTACAACACCCTTGGACCTGGGACTACCCTATTCTTTTTACGCCCCGGGGCAGCACAGGGCAGTCTAAAACTGATTTCACACCCCGTGTCCACCGATGGTGGGCGTTCCTTCAAGCCTACGATTTTGGTATTATGCAGAAGCAGGGGAACAGCATAGGGCATGCTGATTTTCTAGAGACCTAATCGATAATTCAATAACGGTGCACTTCCCGAATCGATAGCCTCTACTTAAAACGACGTCCGCAAAGGGTTGCTCTACAGGAAAATTGAACGAAATAAGAGAAGTTTTTGACTACCATTTGTAGTGTAGTTCTCTCACTTGGTCCCTCATCAATCATGTCCATACAGAAATCAAATATTTATATGCTGACAAGACATAAGACAAACTTTACGAACAATATTGTCAATAACAGTAAGCGTCTCATAGCCGATCAAGACAGACGCTAGAAGTGCTGAGTTTAAGTAATTTTGTAAGGACCATTCTTTAAAACTCCATTTCATTGGCACAGGCTTGAGTAGAACGAATGGCCAAGTGGAACGAGTAATGCTTTCCTTAAATAGTTTACTCACAATAGTTAAGAACGATCCTAACAAAACGTGGCGTGATGAACTTCTTGATTTCCAGTTAGCATTGAAAAGTACGAGGTCGAGGATTACCGGACTTACGCCAACGGAATTGAAGTTCAGGATAAAGGCACAATCACTGGGAATTGCTAAAATAGCCCCACCTGCCAATAAGGCAGCTTCATCAGAAATAAAGCGTTGCAACCGCGGTAAAGCAATCGTGAAATCGTTCTCTAAAAGCGTATAAAAGTAGATATGTCTTAGAATAACGAGCGCAATCAAACAAAAGTGGACCAAAAATTTAAGGGAACATTCATAATCACTATAATGTTTTAGGTACGAGTTGAAAAGCATCGATAGGACCAATAGGACTAACAAATACGCGCATTAAAAATCTGCGTTTAGTGCTTGGAGGTTATGATGGTTTAGTAGAAATAGCTACCTCATCATTATTGATCAGCGAGATCTGACCCTGACTCACCGTCATACAAATCGAGCGGTATCATCGGACGACGGTACGATCTCTGTGTCTAGGTTCACGCAATTTCACTGCCAGATCGGCAACCCTGTCACCATCGGAGCGTGAAGAAGAGCTTTAAAAAGTGAATAATGCAAAATTTTGTATCATGTTCAACATCATCACAACCCGAAGTCATGAGGGTTCACATCATGTGAGATGACGTTGGGTAGAGATGCGAGGGTGACTTCGGTATTATATGCGCGAATTCGGTGCGGGGTCAATCTGGCCGTGACGGCGCGTTTAATAAGAGTGAATGTAGTGTCAACTGTCAACTGTTACTAACGTCAGATGGTAGTTGACACTGTCGTTTACTCTGACACAACACCCAGTGCAAGTTCAGTTCCTACGCTTCTAGGCTTGAGTCTGCGATCGGTTCGCATCGAACACAGAGTACATTTGTATAAACTAGTAACACAGACATTTCTCAACTGTTAAAATTGGAAAGACAGAGTGACGCCATCTGTTAGCGTGTTTTATAGCTTTTTAAGTCTATAGCCATTAAAATACTACTATTTGATCTTACTACTGCAGTATTTTGGTAATTTTTAATTTTTAATAGTTATGCGTGTACTTTAGTACCGATGCGGTACTACTAAGATTGTATACCCATCGAATTAATGCGCTACGTGTTTGGTGGAGTATCCATCGATTCGGTGTCTTTAATTATTCAACTATCAAGTCTAAGCTATATTTGCTGTTTATATTATAATAGATTAGAGAATATTAATAACGTTGAACTATATGTTGTCTTTTATTTTCCCCGCTCGATTACCTACGCCTGTCTAAGATAGAAGATTATATATATCTTTGATTTCTCTACAAATATACTTATGCGAATGTGAAATTGTTTATTCGTTTGTTTGTTACGCTTATACGCATTGACTACTCAACCGATCATAAAGAACATAATATTTTATACATATGATGTCAGGGCTACAGAAAAGCACATGCAGAGGGGTTGGCAGGGATTAAGGAATTTCATTTGCCACGATCCTGAAATGCTTACCTGGCTTCTCCAACTTACAAATACTTCTTGAATATACTCTCTTGTTTTTATTAATCTAGACCTTACGAATTTAAATTTTTCTTCAAAATTGAAAATAATTTTAAAAATATTAGTTTATATATATATACCACAAATCTAACTAAACAAGAATATTAAACAAAATAGATAACAAGAAGAAAAGTTTAAAGTGGACGAAAGCAATTAGCAAAGTGCTATTTGAGATCTTAAATGAAGTGAGTGCGTCTGGTTGATCAAAAATGTACATTTTAACTAATTTATTTACAAATAATAAAATACCTGACCACTAGTTTGTGGTAACTTCTTATTTTTATTTACCATGGTGGTGAGTAACGAATTACTTCTTAATAATTACACCAACAACACGTCATTATACAATTAAACAATACAAAAAAATATGTTATCAAATTATAATGATATAAATTTATAAAAAATTAATAGAACTAAGCGTGCTTTGTAGATACATAGTTATCAAAAATGTTATAAATGAAAAAATAGTTATTCGGCTGTGGAGCATTCTGTGTGTGGACTGTGGAGCTTCAGTGTCTCAAGGCCGATAGACGTGCATCCGGTACCATTAATAAAAAAAATATCCATATTCGATTCTTGCTCAACTTTTGATGGGTGCAAAAAAATTCCAATGTTACCTACCTACGAGTACGAGGTATATGGAACGTCAAATTACAGTTTTGTTATGTAGATACTAAATACTTTTAATGATTATTGCTTTCGGCGTTTTCTTATAAACAGTTATTCGCTAGGAAGTGAAGTTACCCATTGTAAATTCTACTTAGATTAATAAGTCCCTCTCCGTCAGTGAATGTAGAGTAATAAATTACTTTCATTGATAAGTACAAAAAAGAAGTAACAGTATAATAAAATGACGGCAAGTGCAACTGATGATGAGAGTTTTATACGGAAGGAATTCATTTGCGGCGTTGTTGAAGGTACGTTTATTTTTGGAAAACGGTTTATACGTGTGTCATAAAAGTTTGCCGCACTGTAGGTACCAAGTGTCATTGACTTTTGTGTTTCTATTTTCCAGGCTTTTACGGTCGACCATGGACTACCGAGCAAAGAAAAGATCTATTTCAAAAGTAAGTTAAACTATTAACTTGTATGCTTGAATACTGTTTTAAAATAGTCATAAAATGCATTAAGTATGTGTATATTAGGTAAGTAAGTATATTAGTTTTAAGATTGAATCCCTTTGTTTATGTGAACATAATTAGTCCATATTTTAAGTCAATACAGTTTTGTTTTTTTTTATGATGCAGAAGAGAGCTGTAAGCTATATTTATAAAATTTGGCACCATTTTGGTCAAAGTAGTAATGCTCATAGGTACAACACAAGAAACAAGCAATTGATGATGACTTATGCCCGTAGTCTCCATAAAATTCCCTATTAAAGTTTGTTCTAAAAGACACCAATAGTAGATTGTAAACTGAGGGTCAAAAGAATCAATTCCCTAGGTATTTCCCGAGTAGGAATTGATTTTTTTACCCATGTTAAACACTCTACTTTTCATTTTGAATATGAGGAAAATAAAACTATTTGTTTATTTAAACTATTCATGGATAATATGTAATAATATTAGTAGTACCTATTTAGAATTAATTGTCAAATTAGGACAATTTATGTTGACTTTTTGAATTTTAAATATAGAACTCACCACATAATTGTTGTGGCTTATTCCGCTCAAAGAAGTTTGTGCTAAGTTCATACTGGCTGTTTAGAAAGTCACATGGCCGCAGCATTTTTTTTATTAGTTTTTCTTTTACATAAAACTCAACACAGCTGACAGCAGTTCTCTACACAGCTGACAGCAATTCTAATTTTAAAGTTCATTCCGGCCCTTGGGTGGGAAGTAATTTGTATGAGCTTTTCCCTCTCTGTGGAGGGAAGCAACATTTTATACCCAATTATCTGATCAAAACAACAATACTTTCCGAGTATGAGAAATGAAAAAAAATTATATTATTAGTTTGCTTATGGCATTTCGGCGGCCCTAGTGTGTAGGGTTATCTTACCTTTTAAGCCTCCACATGCATTGTTAGAAATAGCATATTGTTAGAAAGAGTATGTGTGTCACGGTGAACGAAAGAGAAAGAAGCCCTTTCTATTGCAGTTATTAAGGCCGCTGTTGTAAATGTAAATTGAGATTGAGAGAACTTTATCACTATAATTGAGTAATATGTACTGTAAAAGTTAAAGTTTTGACATTAGCCACAAATTAATTTACACTAATAGTTTAGATATCTAGTAAAGTCCTGTGTACTTATAACGTCAATTTATTTCAGGCTAAAGAAATGGGGACTAGATATTTATGTTTATGCACCTAAAGATGACTACAAGCACCGAGCATACTGGCGTGAGTTGTACACAGTGGAGGAAGCAGAACACCTAACGTCACTGATATCTGAAGCAAAGTCTAACGGCATCATGTTTTGCTATGCCTTGTCGCCTGGCCTTGATATAACATACAGCAACCAGAAAGAGATAACAGCACTGAAACGGAAACTTGAACAGGTTTGTTTTTTTTATTGATAATTTTAAATTTATTTAACAAAAGAGTTAGATTTAGGTAAATACTCAAAAAACATTGTGGTTGTCTCATCTTGTACACTAAGATCTATTGCAAGTTGACAAGTAGTTTTAGGTGGGTTGCAGACACTGTGGGAGAATTTTAACAAGGTCAAAGGAAAGAAGGATATGAAAGGATCATCACGTAAACAATCAACCTTAGGTGCTTTTATTGATATTGAAGGCGCCTTCGACAAAACCTCTTTCACTAGCATAGGCCGAGCGCTAGCCGCTCATGATGTAGATCCTACAATTGCCGGGTGGATAGACGGCATGTTGAGGCATAGGGCGATACGATGTGTGGTGGCAACGGGCTGCCCACAAGGAGGGGTACTCTCGCCGCTGCTCTGGAACCTTGTGGTAGATGAGCTCATCACAAGGCTAAACAAAAAGAAACTGTACACGGTGGGCTATGCTGACGACCTCGCCATTCTAATAACAGGACTAGTCGGGAGCGTCTTATGTAGCCTCATGAGATCTGCTTTTAAGATTTAGGAAGAATGGTGCGCGCAACACAAACTCACAGCTAATCCGTCAAAGACGGAACTAATACTATTCACTAACAAACGCAGCCTTGGTAATCTAACATTACCAAAGCTGTTGAACACCGAACTAAGCCTTACTAAAGAAGTTAAATACCTGGGGGTTATACTGGATAGTAAGTTGCTTTGGAACATACACCTTGAAAACAAGCTGGAAAAAGCATGCATCATCTTTTGGCAGTGCAGAAGACTCATAGGCAGAACCTGGGGTCTTGCTCCAAAGATAAGCAGATGGCTCTATACAGCAGTCATCAGACCAATTATCTCCTACGGAGCAATAGCGTGGTGGCCCAGGACAGAGCTTGTGACAGTACAAACCAAGCTGCAGCGTTTCCAGCGGCTGGCCTGCACAGCCATAACAGGATGCATGCGCACCACGCCTTCCTCGGCCCTTGAAACTATTCTAGGGCTAACACCACTCGACATACACCTTTCAACAAGAAGCGACAATGGCGACTCTACGTCTAAAGCTGTTGGGTGTATGGAAGAATGAAGACGGCCTAACAGATAAGCTCTGGAATAGGGTAACAAAGGATTATCCACTCTGTGAGGCACCATGTGATAAGATACCTAAAACAAATACCTTCCATAAAAACTATCACATACAGCTATATGAGAAAGATGCTGACCAGTCAGGTGTAAACGAATTAAGAATTTACACAGACGGCTCGAATATGGCTACTGGAACTGGTGCCGGCATATTCTCACAGGAACTAAACATACACATTTCCATACCCTTGGGCACACACAGCTCCATCTTCCAATGTGAGTGCGTAGCCATCAAGGAAGCCGCCAGCGCTATATTAAGAAGAAAGGTACATGGCCACAGCATCAGATTTCTTTCTGACAGTATGGCGGTACTAACAGCGCTGAAGGGTACCACACACAACTCAGCACTAATACACGAATGTCACCAAACCCTGGAGCAAGTTGCCTCTTATAACCAGGTAACTCTGCAATGGATCAAGGGACATAGTGGTTCGTTGGGTAATGATGCAGCGGATGAGCTTGCAAGGCGGGCATCGGCAAATATAGTGACTGGTCCATTGCCACTTCTGCCACTGCCCTTCAGCCAAATGCGCTCATGGATACGCTCTCTCACCAACGACCTACACAACACCCGATGGATGAATGTCTCAAGCTGTAGACAGTCGAAGGTGGCGATACCTGCACTATCGCCCAAACTGACACGTAGACTTATCAGCCTCAACAGACATGACATCCGTATAATGGTGGGCACCCTAACGGGTCACACATCACTAAACAAACACCTTTTCACAATCGGCGTAACGGACAGTCCTAAGTGCAGAGGTTGTCTGACCGAAGACGAAACGGTCGCTCACGTAATCCTGGAATGTGCGGGGGTGGTCAACCAACGGGCGAAAACCTCAACCAATACGAGGTCGCTCCAAGAAGTCTGTGAACACCCCAGGAATGTTCTGAACTTCTGGAAGGAGCTGGGCTGGTTGGAGTAACTGGCCATTACTGCACGCAAAATGGACCCATGCTAGTGGTTTAATTGCGGAAACAGGAGCCCCTATACCATACCATACCATAGCATATACTCATTACGAATTTTGTCTGACCGAGTAACACCACCAGACCAACGCAACATTTTCATTTCGGTGACATGCATTTTTTGTTCGTCACATCATTCTCATTGATGTTAGTATAAATTAAATTTGAAAACAAAATTTATGAATGATGCAGGACTCAAACCCACGACCTCTCACATTCCGTGCAAGCACTCTTCCACTGAGCTAACAGTTTGAGTGATGTATAGTTCATAAATCTTGTATGTCTTGTTCAACTCTCAGGTTGTGGCTTATCTTAAATTAATCCCAGAATTAGGTTAGCATCACCTTAAAATAATAACAAATTGTTTAGATATTATTGTGGTTAAAATAATATTGTTGTGAAAATTGTTTATTTGTAGGTGTCTCAGTTTGGCTGCACCTGTTTTGCTCTGTTGTTTGATGATATTGAGCCAGAGATGAGTGAAGCGGACAAACAAATATTTCAAAGCTTTGCACATGCACAGGTGAGTGTATTATTTGCTTTTGTAATATTAATAACTAGCTGACCTGACAGACATTGTTCTGTACATATTTAATTATATACTACTAGCTGACCCGACAGACGTTGTTCTGTAGATAATAAAAAAAATACTGTCTAATAGGAATTTGCCAATAATACTTCTAAACATCAAGAATTATTTCGTAAAATATGCTCCCTGTTGTTATAATAAAATTGTTTCACAGCAGAACTGTCAAACCTAGCGTCAATAAATTCTCTCATAGAAAATATCCATACAAAATAAGTATCGGAAATAAAAATAATTATGGGTCCCAAATCGAAATAAAAAGTACCCTATCTCTCAAGTTGGACAAAGCTGCACTCCATGAAGTAATCCCCATTAAAATCTGTTCATTAGTTAAGGAGTCCATAGGGGACAAAAAACATGTCACATAATTTATATATATATATTTTTTTTTATAAATAGTTTTGTAAAATATGCTCCCTGTTGTTTTTATGAAATTGTTTCACAGCAGAACTGTCAAACCATTTGTCAATAAATTCTCTCATAGAATAACAAATTTTCTCATGAATACAAAACAAATATTGGAAATAAAAATTATTAAGGCCCAAATCGATAATAAAACCTATCCTATTTCTCAAGTTGCAACTAAACTGCACTCCATCCATAATCTCCATTAAAATCTGTTCATTAGTCTAGGAGTTCACTGGAAACAAACATCAGGAAGTTAGATTTCTTTATATTATTATATAAGGCTGAAATTTAGCCTCACACGGACTGTTGTGCGAATTGATAATTTTATTTATGGAAAAATAAATGAGCATGCATAGGAATCACTAGATCGTATGTGATCATTGTAACATATACTCTATTGTAACACCAGAAGAAGCAAAAGAGTGCAGCCTGTGAGTTAAGTATACACCGAAGACGTAGAATGATCTCCGAATCCAATACAATAAGGCAATCAGGGTGATTGGGGCTCCCCCGTCATTGTAGCACATCAGCGATGTTTGTGAACGCACTTACAGTCATGCGAAAACGAGTCCCATCGTCATGCACAGGGTGAGGGGGAGCACTAACACCATGGTGATGGTGGTTATTGATAAGCCTGACTTCCCCATACTAAGGCATTGGATACACACACATGTACACATAGCAAGTGCCTCAGTGTGTCGTGGCAAGTATTTAAATTAAATTAAAGAAATCAAATTAATTCAAATTAAAGACCCAACAGATGTTTTAAATTTGAAAAATCCGTCCAGCCGTTAGGAGGAGTTCACTAACATACACATGAGCAGGAGAATTATATTATATGGACGGAATTGAGAATCTAAACCAATCTCAAATTCACTTAAACAAACAAAAAAGTCATCAAAATCAGTCCAGCCGTTTAGGAAGTAGTTTAATTGTGAATCTAAACCATTTTCGAATCCACCTGAAGACACACACCAATCTCAAATTCACTGGAACACACAAAAATATCATCAAAATCGGTCCAGCCGTTTAGGAGGTAGTTCAATTGTGAATCTAAACCATTCTCGAATCCACCTGAATACACACAGAAAGTTTCATTAGAATCGGTCCAGCCGTCTAGGAGGAGTTCAGTGACATACACACGCACACAAGAATTATATATATATATAAAGATAAAGATAGTTTCTAAGAAAAACTAACGCTTACGGGCCAACAGACTGAAATAAACAGATTTTATTTATTTATTATTTATCTATGTAATGTTTGGTGGTCACCACAACAGCGCATTTATCTGTCGTTAAGCAGTATTGCTTCGGTTTGAAGGGCACCTTGACATATGGGGCTAATCTAATTAACATCTTATGTTTCAAATAGACGAACCCAATTGCAAAACCGCTCTGAAATATCGTCTTTTTCAATAATCTTGAACAGAGCACTACTATTTATGCATTTATTTAATACTTTAATAAAACGGCGTGAGCCAATTACACTATCAAAGTTAGTAATTAATTATAAACAAAGAAACTAAACATATTTCACAAATTATAGTAAATAAGATTTACTGTAATTAACTAATAATTAATAAACATCCAAATACCGTTCATCCACTCCTCTCACAAAAACGAAGGCACTCTGTTAAAATCGTTTGCTATCCATCCTCAAATATATCACAAGCAGGGTAGTGCATCTTGAGAAGATCGAGAAGAGTTGAGAGCTTCGAGAAGAGCTTAGAGAGCAGAGAGAGACCGCGGTATAGGTGAGTTGGTGCGAGCCACAGTATAATCTGCCGGACTCGCGAACAATCTATGCCTGCGCCTCGAACAATAATTATCCGATACAAAGATTCTACATAACTCATCCTACTAATATTATAAATGTGAAAGTTTGTATGTCTGGATGTATGTTTGAACTTCTTTAACGCAAAATCTACTGAATAGATTTTGATGAAACGTTACTATAATATAGCTTACACACCAGAATAACTAATAGGCTATAATTTATAAAACTATAGTGTGAATTATACAAAATATAAAAGAAGTGTGATTGTTACTAATGAATACAACTAGCGCCATCTCTTATCAACTAGCAAGGAAAAGACCAATACAATTTATATGGCAAAACAACGTTTGCCGGGTCAGCTAGTCAATCATACTCGGTGCATCTTTATCACCTCTGAGAAGTTTGCACATAATTGTGAGCCACTGCTAACCTGCATTGTAATGGGCAACACATTCACTTACCAACAGATGAAGGTCTTGTGGTCTAGTCATTTTTTTTTTAAAAATTTTGAGTGCAGTATAAATGCTGAATTGATGACAATTTTCCACCAGGTGTCTGTGACAAATGAGGTCCATCAGCATCTGGGTTGCCCGCGGTTCCTGCTGTGCCCAACTCAGTACTGTTCCACCAGAGCTGTTCCCACCGTCCCCAACTCGGAGTACCTCAACACTCTGGGCACAAAGCTATCTCAGGAAATTGATATTATGTGGACTGGTAAGTTACCAACACTTCATTTATTCTAGTGTTAGACCTATTAAAAAAAATAATTTTGGGTAAATGCATCTGCAATTCTATTCAATCTAGATCTTAACAAGTCGGCCCACATCCCAGCGCTCTATAGCACACAGGTTCAGTCACAAACTCTTAAGAGTAATACTCTTCATCTCTGGTCTGATGCATCCCAGTTTTAGCTCGACCAGTTTGACCACAGCAATGCAAAGCTGGTTAGTTTATTAGGGATACAGTGCTCTGTGTTTCATTCCACAAGTTATATATCAATTATTATTATGTGAATAGGATAATATGTTATTTTTATACCTTAGTAGTGTTTGAGTGGCCTATAATTTATAAAGGTATTTTTGAAGTGACAACTTCTTTAGCATTTTGAATTTGACAGTAGATGAAAAGAAAAAGCGCGACAGTAATTCATAAGATTTAACGTGGGAGAAAATGAGATAGAAAGCATTATTGCATGTTTTGGTACCAGGCGATCATAGTTGAAGAAGAGATTATCATATATATGACACGAGTATACCTTAATATATTCTGACGTCATGCGCACGACGTATTACTACATAGCCACCAGGAGAACATAAATATGGTAGCGGTGATAGTAATGTCTTTCATACTTTTGAAATCATGTGTCATCTGAGCAACATGTACCAGGACTTCATATGCAGCTTGGAGGTTCATGCAGAATGCAGATTTCACTTTTGACGTGTGAACTTGGTACGCACGCATTTTTTTTTCCAGTTTACTTATATAATTGTAGTCTAAATATAGTACCTATTACGAATCCTTTCTAGTACTCGGAAGTTAATAGTTATTTATGCAACTGTTGTGTAATAAGGGGTATTAAAACACGAATGTGGAAGCCGAGTGTGATAATAGTATCACATGAGTGTTTTAATACCTAATTATCAACAGTTGCAAACAAGACTTTATCTACACCGAGAATATGAATCCTCTAAAAGATTCTGGAACAGTAAGCTTACTGCTAACATTAAAACACCAGTCCTAGTAGTAACATTATATCATTCATTACTGATTATATACAAATTAACTAAGACGTATTAATGAAACAATTATTAATTTTAGTAGTTATTTACATTTTGTATAGTGCAATAATTAAAATTCACTCGAATATAATGTTCTTTTGCAGCGTTTAAAATGAATCGCTCATTTTTTGTAAACAAAACAATAAAAATATCGAAGAAAAATGGCGGGGATTCGAATAACCTACTTTTTTTTACGGCGCGCAATGTTCTGGTAGCGTGGAACGCGCGTAAACGAAAATGTTCTTTTTTTTAAATTCATACAGATACCACGCATCGAACAATAAGAATGTGGCTGTATGTTGAAACTCTTTGCGCATGAAGGGATAAATAAAAACATAGGAGTGTTGTTATGAAATTCAGTACAACATTACAACACTCTTTTGGATGATGTAATGGTTATTAGAACATTGGGTGTTTTAATGTTGTCAATAAGCTAACTGTTTCAGAATCTTTAATAGAGGATTTAAAGCATGGGTGTAGATAAAGAATATAAATGTTCGCAGGTCCCAAGGTTATCAGCAAAATTCTCACAACGGAGTGTATAGAGGAGATCACACAGGTGCTTCGAAGACCTCCCGTCATCTGGGACAACCTCCACGCTAATGATTATGATCAGAAGCGAATATTCTTGGGTAACCCTTTTCAATTCACTCTTAAATTTCTTGACCTTTCAGTTGTGTCAGCCATTGAAGATAGCCAATTTCTTGTCTCACCTACATCTCAACCCATCATCACGAAATTTTGTACCTACTCGTCAGGGGTACAGACTCAAAGAAAAGGGTCATATTAATATCACAATTTTGTCAGGAGTCCCCGAAGGAGAGCGATACGAATGAAACGCAGATAAAATCGCGGACAGGTTGCTAGTCATTTATAAATAAAATTAATGTTGTGTTTTTTATATAAGGTAGGGGCAAACGGCTCTTCGTTTGCCCCATCATGAGATGGGAACTGCCCATGGAATTCCGTTACTGTCTGAGCTTGAATGTCCCTAACGCGTATCTTATTTGGTATCGTGCTCAACTCAATAATTCCATGTTAGGAAATTGACTTGAGATTTCGCTCTTTCAAATCTAAATCATTCAAACGGTTGGTAAGAGCTGTGGGACGGAACCCGAGAGGTGCAGTTTCGAGTCCCTTATCACAGTTCATAAATTTTGGTTACAAATTTAAATTGTGTTATCCGAGAAGTGAGAAATATCAGCAAAGTCTGACCAAAATAAGCTTTAATACACAAATATAATTTGAAAAACAGAATTTTATGAACGATGCGGGATTCGAACCCACGACCTCCGGCGTTCCGTGCCGGTGCTCTAACCAACTGAGCTAACCGTCCGAGTACCGCCTCGTTATATAATTCTGTTTGCTTTGTTCAACTCTCAGGTTGTGGCTTCATCTACAGGATCTACTTTACAGTTGATAACCTGCTCAACCCCAATATTTGCATATTAGGAAATTGACTTGAGATGTCGCTCTTGTAAATCTAGACAATATGTTATGTTTTTAAAGTGATAACCCTCACTTCTAGGATTAATACACAAATAAAATTTGTAAAACAAAATTTTATGAACGATGCGGAATTCGAACCCACGACCTCCGGCGTTCCGTGCCGGTGCTCTAACCAACTGAGCAAACCGTTCGAGTACCGCCTCGTTATAAATTCGTTCAAATTTTATTTGTGTATTAATGATAGAAGTGCGGGTTTATCACTTTAAAAACATAACATATTGTTTAAAATAAGCTATTTTTCGGTAGAGTTTGTGATGAAACGAAACTAAATCTAACTAAATTAAAAATTCAAACTGGCTAAAGTATCATATTGATTTTATTCCCGCAATTAACTTTATGTACGTGTATATGTTTGAGCTGTGGGAATTAATATTTAACTGTGCCAGGTCCGTACTGCGGCCGGTCACCGGAGCTGATCCCGCTGCTCCGTGGGGTGCTCACAAACCCCAACTGCGAGTACAATGCCAACATGATCCCCATCAGGAGTCTGGCTCACTGGGCCAGTTGCAGTCTGGACGCGCCAGTTCACAGTAACTATCACTCGTATTTAACCAGGGTTTTCTATCTAGGGCACACAGTAACGGTGTTATTATAAAAAGTGTGTGTGTACTTATGTATGCACGCAAGAAGTTATACTTCTTTGGCCTAACGAAGCAACATTCATTAAATTCTAGGTTTGTAGGAAGAACAATATTGTAAAAATAATCTTGCAAAGATGGCTTTGACAATTAATTATTAAATAACGAATACGGCTGTGTGGGCTTGCCTGTCCTAATGGACGAAGAAACCAAAAAAAATAACTAATGTCGCAAACGTTATGAAAAAATGATGAGAGTGAAATTTTCAGATGCGCGCGCATCACTGTAGCACATAAGTAACAGTGTGAAGTTGGTTCCTAAAATTTTCTGACGTTTGCGACATTCGTTTTTTTTTTTTTTGGTTTCTTCGTCCATTATTGGGACAGGCAAAGGGTTCAAGGTCATACAGCCGTCTTCGTTATTTAATAATTAATTGTCAAAGCCATCTTTGCAAGATTTTTACAATATTGTTATTTCTATGGGCTTGATCTAAGAGCTCATTAAAAAACAGCAATAAGGTTAAGATGGTGATAGTAGTCATAAAAATGGTTAAATGTAGCAATATTAATATATTGAGATCTCGAATCAGAGAGAGAATAAGAGAGTCTCGAATGCGTGCCTCGCGTTCTGTGTCAGTATGTAGCCTGTGAGACCTTGTTCTCAACATCCATCCACAGGTAACACAAATGCGACAATGGTGACCACTACCAGTAGAAGGCTGATCATTAGTCGCAGTAGATGAACAATAAAATTGTAAACGAATTGAAGTATGCCGAGTTAAAACATTTAATATTATTGTCGACTAAAGTAGTTAAATAGTGAAAATTTCAACAACTTATGTTGTACAAAGTAATGTAGTACATATAACCTTATAGAGTTAATATGAGAAAACGTGTAGCTAGAGTGATTAGTATTATTTTAAATTTGGCGCTTGTTTTAAGATGTACCCCGATGCGACTGTAGCGCCACCACATATACACAGATGATTCTCTTTGCGTCTACCCTCCAAACAGAGTACGAATAGATGGATGGCTGAAATACAACATAATAAAAAATTATAAATATTAGGTGATATACAAATATGTGTTAATAATAAAATAATATATCCTTTATAAATTTAGATGAAGAGAATAATTATTTTCATCTAAGAATCGGATGCTTGTTTGTATGTTTCTGTAGGTAAAATGAAATGAAATTTCATTACTGTTGTCAGGTCATATATCAGTCATTCGACCACGGCAATGTCTTGGGAACTTTGTGAAATTTCACATTTTATTGTGATTAACTCGGTATACATATACTTATATACATGTAACTTTTGAACCATGTACAACATCTACAAGTATATAAGGAATCCTAATACTAGAATATAAAATAGTTGTTCATTTTCTTTTTTAAATTTGCAACACTAGTAAGGAGGATTGCGAGAATGAACTTGTTTTGGGACCCACTGAAAGAAGTGGCGTACATCATGGAATCTTATTTATAATTGTAGAACGTAACAAAACTAAGAAAAAAGCAAATCGTTAGTAAGTCTAAAAAAGTGGGAAAGAAAAGATATACCCAAAAGGAAAATATAACCTTAAATTATAATACAAATGATTTAAGTTTTCTTTAGTGTTAATTCCGCCAATATTTGTTTTTAAACAATTCACCACGTGTATCGCCTCTACACGAGGCATCCTCAGGACGTGTTATCTCGCCAAAATCTAGCACGAGACTCAAAGTTGAGTCTCACGACTTTCCGCAAAGTTAATGCCTACTTCAATAAATTTACAATAATTTGTATTGTCATGCCTAAAAACTGTCTGCTAAAAGATAATCTATACTAATATTATAAAGCTGCAGTGTTTGTTTGTTTGAACGCGCTAATCTCTGGTACTACTGGTCCGATTTGAATGATTCTTTCAGTGTTGGGTGGTCCATTTATCGAGGAAGGCTATAGGCTATGTTGTTTTTTTCAAAATTAGGGATCCGTAATAAAATTGCTATTTTGTAACACAAGGTGTAAAATCGAAAACCTATTTTTGCGTGCGCTGCAAAAACTATTGACAATAGAACAAAATGATGTACACGCTATAATATAGGCAATATTTTATTACTTATAAAACTATCGCGTGAATTATACTTTATATGGCAAAACAACGTTTGCCGGGTCAGCTAGTAGAATATATATGTGAAGATGAATGTTTTCTAGCAGGTATCGTCTTTTAAAGATAGTTACGTACTGATTTTAGTATCGAAAAACGATAATAATCTTATTGAATCATATTTTGAATTACTACTGAATTACTGATTTGAGTAGGTATAGATTGTTTAATGGTGTTGGAATATCCATATAAAAATAACTGTCATGTCAAAAAATGTAGATGCGATGTAGATCAATTGCGCAAAACGTTCCGTTATTGCAAGAAGACTTATTTTTTAGTAAATAATAATAATTTATTTATTTTAACTCCCATATATTAGCGCCTCAATATTTTTTTTTTATAAACATCGCATAAAATTAAGTTTATAATTAATTTCTCTCCATCGTACTTTACAAAATTACACTCATACAAGTAGAAATAATCAATTTGTGTGTTCTTGATACCTAAGTTTTGTTAATAAATAACATTAAAATGAATGATTTTTGTTTGATTGCCATTATTAAATATTAGTATTTGGTTATTGCAGACGAGGCTGTCTCCTGGGATATTAAACTGGAGCGGGAGAGCGACCAGGGCGTGTGTGACGACGACCTGAACCTCTCGCTGGGGAAGCACGTTTACCATCACCGACAGACACTCAGGTATCAGACCTGAGTTACTTACACGACCTGGATAACAGCAACTATTGTTTTATACAAGTGTATAAATTTTCGTCTTGACAAATGTCTTGACAATTATTATTATGATTTGGGGATTTCAATGCACTTTAATCCTAGGATCTATTGTGCCCCCTTCTTGCGCTAGCACGCCTGTTCTCAAACTTAAAAGTTAAGGAGGAGAATCGAGGCTACTAACTAGGATACGTGTAACTGTGCCGAGATTTAAATGATATCCTCGAGACCTATTACTTTTAGAAGGCGTAGGATCCTCAGAGGGTCCAGGCATGGCACGTCCTCTGCTTTGAGTGAAGGTGTTTTGAGACACCCCAGCCTGATTCTGGCAATGGCTTCGCATTCCAGAAGAATGTGTATGGGGTCTTCAGTGGGGCTCTTAGTTGTATTCTGTGAAAGCCTATGCAAGTGTCATGAAGCTAGTAAAAAAAAATTAACAAAAAAAAAAACCGACTTCAAAAACACTATTCCAAAAATCTAGATATAATAATATGCACTAAAAAGTATAAAAATAATCGCGTATTTTTATACAATCTAATTAATCAATCTAATTCTAATTGCAATTATTGTTATTATTGAAATCGGTGTCCTCCCGCCTCGGCCTCGCTCACGCCTCTCGACTCCTCACGTCGCGCGTGCCACTCAAGCACATCTCACTTTGCATGTATGTAGTTTGCAAATCTACCTTGACGCCACACGAGAAGCACCAGATAGAAAAACAACATATAAAAAAGAATTATCGAAATCGGTTCACCCAGTCGAAAGTTCTGAGGTAACAAACATAAAAAAAACATACCGACTAATTAAGAACATCCTTCTTTTTTAAAAGTCGGTTAAAAATATTAATATTTTTAATGGATGGTAATCCAGCCTGAAAGTAGGCATACATATGTAGGTATACACAAAGACAACGCTATATTAAGTATAAATAAATACATATTGATTAACATTAATGTATTAGAAAAAAATACTCAAATTCATTATTTTTATATACGATAGCGCATTAAATTAATATTGTATTTAATTACATAAATGCTACTACTTTTATAAAAGGCATAAAAGGCATTTATTTTCTCAAAATTGATTCCTTTAGAATTCTTTTTGATGTCATTTCTAATATACTAGACACTACTACCGCTTCGGAAACAAATGGCGCTCTGAGAGAGAAGCGGCGCAAGAAACTCTCCCAGCATTCTTTTTTTGCGCTCTTTTCAATAAAAATATACAATATTGTACAGTCATTTCTATCGATATAAAATAATCACAATCTAGTCCCAGGCTGTCCGATCATTTAGATATTCAGCTGTGGAGTAATAGGATTTACGACAGATCCATTTTTTTTATAAAACATTTAATTTTATTTATAGATAATGCCTGAACAGTGGCTGGGACTTTATTATAGAAGTGTATACATTTACCCTTAAAGCTATTATGTATCCTATGAAGCCTACTAGAATTAGTTACAAGCAATCCCTTATTTCTAGTGTTATAATAATGAAAATCACTATTAAGAGCAAAAAGATTTTTTATTATTTAGATTATTCTGATAAATAAAGCAATTCTTGCGAAATTATTCCCTAACCATTCCAAAATATTCAAAAAGGCCCAAAGTTAATGTTCAAGTTTTAACTATTGCCGGCACTCCCGCTGTGCAACCCGTAGATTTTTTAATGTAACCTTTTTCATATCAGCCATACAAAAATAGTACCTACAGCAAAGGGATTTTAACATAAGTTACATAAATATAAATTTTCAAGGCAAGTTCGATTTTGAAACCGCATCTCAAGCAGAAAAAATTTAATATTTAAAATGAAAATATAATAGATTTGTTTCTCCATTTCAGACAGGCCATAAACGAATGGTTACCGGAGTTTTCAATACCAAAGACAGCTCAAGGTCCTGTGATAAAGCCGCAGCCACCAGTTACAGGTGATCTTTATAATTATATCTAATCTTTTTTTTTATGAAAATAAGGGACGAGACATACTGGAGGTTCAGTTGATGGTCGCCTACGCCCTGCCGATTACAATGCAGTGCCAATACAATGCTTTGCACAGAATGCCGGCTAATTATGGGTACCACAATTGTGCCTATTTTTGTCGTGAAGCAGTAATGTGTAAACATTATTGTGTTTCGGTCTGAAGGGCGCCGTAGCTGGTGAAATTACTTGGCATACGAGAATGTCTCAAGGAGACGAACGCAAGTGTGGTGCCGCTTAGAATTTTTGGGATTTTCAAGAATTCTTAGCGACACTATATTGTAATAAGCAGGGTGTATCAATTACCATCAGGTAAACGTCCTGCTCGTCTCGTCCCTTATTTTCATAAAAATAGTACAGAAATTCCTTTTAGTTGTAGTTTATCAAGCAGTCATAAAGTTTAATTTTTGTGAAACAGAAGTGAAGATTCAGACAAACTGAATCAAGAGACTGGCTTCAATCGTGTTGTGAAACCTCTTAGCAATACGGTTTAAAAAAAATATTAGCAGTACTTTGGACTGGTCACAAAGCAAGAACTTCTTAAGGATGGCTGGAAGTTAAAGTTCCGTTCGACGCATTCCTTATATGAACTATAGACTGGCTTTCGTCTAGTCCAGATCTGAACCCTGACTACAAATAGTGGAGAAATGGCCTGCTCTGATCAACAGGACGCCATCGTCGCATAACCTTAATCTCTAGATTAAGCAGTGACTTATTGTCCCATGGAAACAGTCAAAGTCAAAATATCTTTATTCATTGAAATCATATTTGATCATTTTTAATCGTTAATTTTCAGTTTCTTATAATAATAAGAGCTACATAATGTAGTTTGTAAAAATAAATTACTCTAGAAAATTATAATGTTTTGTTTTCACAAATTTTAATTAAAACAGAGTTGGAGCAAGTTCATTCACAAGCATTTTTATCATCTAAGTAATCCGTTATTTTCGATTAAGCATATCATTGGGAGTTTATTATAAAAGCGTAAACATTGTCCTTTAAAAGATTTTCCAACTTTATGGAGTCTGGTAGTGGTAACAGCGAGCTTATCTTTATTCCTAATATTAAACTCATGACTGTTGCTATTTTTCTTAAACTAGTTAATTTTCATATGCACATACATCAAATTTTCATAAATATATTGACATATGACTGTCATTATACTCATCTCTTTAAAATTTTCAAGGAGTGCTTCTTTGGGACCCATATTGTAATAGTTATTTATGCAACTGTTGTGTAATAAGGGGTATTAAAAGATGAATGTGATAATAGTATCACATGAGTGTTTTAATACCTAATTATCAACAGTTGCATACAAGACTTTATCTACACCAGAATACGAATCCTCTAAAAGATTCTGGAACAGTTAGCTTTCTGCTAACATTAAAACACCAGTCCTAGTTGCAGCGTTTAAAATGAATCGTTCATTTTTAGTAGACAAAACAATAAAAATATCGAATAAAAATGGCGGGGATTCGAATAGCCTACTTTTTTTAACGGCGCGCGACGTTCTGGTGGTGTGGAACGCGCGTAAACGAAAATGTTCTTTTTTTTAAATTCATACAGATACCACGCATCGAGCAATAAGAATGTGGCTGTCTGTTGAAACTCTTTGCGCATGAATGGATCGAAAAAAAACATAGGAGTGTTGTTATGAAATTCAGTACAACATTACAACACTCGTTTGGATGATGTAATGATTATTAGAACATTGGGTGATTTAATGTTGGCAATAAGCTAACTGTTTCAGAATCTTTAATAGAGGATTTAAAGCATGGGTGTAGATGTGTTGTCAGCTATTTGGATATCGTGAGCTAGTACACGATGGCGCGTGTTTATAAAAAATAACGGTCTATACTGTGGCAGTGCCGCCAGTGCCCATCATCCCGATCGTGCCGTCCGTGAACACGTGCATGTCGCTGGTGACGGGTGTCACTTCCACCTGCACCGTCTCCGCCGCGGACATGTCGGGCGCCATGCCCGCGATCCCCACTCTCAGCAGTACTCAGCTGCAGGCGCTGGCCGACACCTGCGCCGTGGACAGCGTGTGCTCGCCCGTGAGTATTGCTCCTATACATTAAAAACGTGGTGGCCATGGCCCGGTAATTTTCACTCTACCCTCTCGCGTCCTTAATCTTATATCTTTAAATGAGCAATTCTTGTATATGTATATATATATATATATATATATATATATATATATATATATATATATACATATCCAAGAATTAGATAGAATTAGATTAGAATAAAGAGAACAAGCGATAAATCGATTTAGCTAGGTTTCACTTTAAAAAAACGTAGTTTTATCCGTGCTTTAATGAGAAACAGCTACCATAACATTAGAATACAAAGGTAAATTTTGCCACTATATACAAGACTGTAATAGCTCAGATGAGATGGGACATTGGGTGATCCGGAAAGCAGAAGACCCCGGTCCGAATCCAGATGTTCTATTAGTTTTTCTTAAGTTCAAGTTTTGTACATTCTTACAAATTCGAGCAAGGCTCGGTCGTCCGGATATTACATTTAAATCCAAGGTAATTCGCGTATTATTCCTCACCACTGACCTCTACTATATACCACTTGACTGGCGGCTGTCAAAGTACTTTTGTGCCTATTTGATATTCGCCATTTTGGCGCTGTTGGCCATGTAGCGAGAGTCTGCGTTATTAAATCTAGTGAAGACAACCTTAGCAAACATCGATAGATGGTGGGAAACTATTTACAAAAAAATGTGTGCACTATTTACGTTGATTCTTGAGGTATAAATAACACGGAAAATGAACGAAATAAATTCAGAATGCAAAAATACCTCAGATTATTGTACGTTCTTTCGCAGCCATTTGTATAATAAGTACGTTAAAATTAGTTCTCTGGACGCTCGCGAGTGACGCTGCAAAAAGGCACAAAAAATTTGCTGTCAAACATATTATGGAACACACAAACATATTGTGGTATTTATGCATGTCAGTGTTCCTAACACATACATTGGTATCACAAATTCATACACTAAGTATCAGTGCAAAGTATGGAGCTGCTGCTTAGTTTTTTGCTAAAGAATCCAAGGTCGCGGAAAATAACGAAAGTTTTGTCCTATAGTCTTTTTTTAAACAAGGAAAGGCAAGAATGTTGCAACTTGATATTTTATTTTGTTGGCCCAATATGGGGTTCAGACTCGGCAAATGGGAAACGCTGTTCTAGATCATTCTATCTAGGGCTACAACCCAAATGGAACGTGACTTCGATCCAACAAAGTGGCCGATTTCCCAAAAACACTCTATAACGCCAGGCTTTTACTGTTCTAGACGCAAGCTAGACACAACCGTACGTTTGATACGAGTCTTATTTCCTGATTCAATCCAACAGCGAGCCTTGTCGATTGTTGTCGAGCAATCTTTCTTAAGTCGTTATAACTTACAGGTGTCGAGCGCAGAAACCTTCAACCCCGTAGCCAATCCCGTGATGAACTCCCTCGTGTCTCCGACGAAGGTGATCCTCAACGAGTCGATACCGAACCCCATCATACCGATGGTGAGCTCTAACATATCGGTGCCCTCCGAGATGCCGGTCTCAACCCTGCCCATCCCGATCCTCGGGCTCAAGTCCATGGACGACTCCGCCATGGAGAAGATCGAGTGCGAGCTGTCCAACGACAGTGTGGGCTTCATGAAGTCCGAGGAGCAGATCATTGTTGATGACGAGGAGCAGAAGAACGGAGATATGAGTGTTGGTGGTGAGTGCTACCCTGATTTATGATTGATTATTTAGTGGTGGAAAAACTCATAAAAAATCATTTAAAGCAGAAACACTTGTAAACAGATTGGATGAATGTGAACAATTACCACAGTGTCTGAATATGAAGGTTTTCAACCAGTGTGCGTTGCTAGTGATGATTTACGGTACGCAGACGTGGTCGCTAACTATGGTCCTGATGAGAAAACTCATAGACACTCAGAGGGCAATGGAGAGGGCTATGCTCGGAGTTTCCAAGTCACCGTCGTAGCCCAAATGATTGCGAAACTGAAGTGGCAGTGAGGAGGCACATAGTTCGACGAATAGATGGCCAGTGGGGCAGAAAAGTCCTTAAATGGCGACCACGTAGCGGAAGACGCAGTGTTAGTAGGTCCACAAGATGGGCCGACAATCTGGTCAAGATCGCCGGATTACGTTGAAAGAGGACAGCACAGGGCCGATCGTCATGGAGATCTTTAGGGGAGGCCTTTGTCCAGCAGTGGACGTCTTCCGGCTGATGATGATGATAAGGATGAACGTGGCGTCAGTCAATGTATATTTACGTTATCTCACGACACGCAATTACCGGGTAAAGGCGATGTAGCCGAACATGCTATCTGATGAACGTTAACAATCTGTGTGCAGTCTTAGAACAAACAGAACTCAGCTTACATGTGTAGGCTGCGGGCCTTTTTGCGATAATATAATGTGTAAAATGTTACGATTAGCTCTGTACATAGGAGTGAAAACATATCAAACAAGCAAACACTTATAATATTATAGTATTTTATGCAACAGTTGTATAAGAAATGTAAAAAAACGCGAGTGTCGTGGGTTGCGAAGTGAGCAGCAGACAAACATCGCAATGAAAGACGTCCCGAGCGTTTATTAACTTAGTTATACAACGTGTGGCATACAATATTTTTTCTACGGCTTGGAAATTTTCGAGTTGCCATTTAAATGGGCGGGAAATGTATTGTATATACAGGGTGTCTCAAAGTTATGGGATATGAAGGGAAAGTACCTTAAATATCGAAGATAGGGTATTTTACTGAAAGAAGACTTTATGTTATTTTTAAAAGTGAGTAATTCTGCATTCAAAGATTTTCTAAAAATTACTTGCCTCGTCTGGGAATCGAACCGACTTAAATGTAAAAAAAAACACCCCTACTCTTATGATGCCAATCGAAATAATGGCCAAAAACTAATAACTATTTCTATGAACTTACCATACCTAAACTAGATTTAGTTGTCTGTGGCACCAAAAAAAACTGTGCTTTTTTGGCGAGATTATAGTACGGTAAACAATGCTTTTTTTAGGCCATAGAGTACAAACTTTTTCAAAGACTCAAGGTTGTATAAATGATAGATAAAAATAGAGGAGTAGAAAAATTAATTTATATTACCAGCGTCAATAACAAAAAAGGCACCTCTTATTAAAATCTATCTAGAGATATTGGTATTGGTAAAGGGCTCCTGTTTCCGCAATTAGACCGCTTAATTGGGTCCATTTTGCGTGCAGTGTTGGCCAGTCATTCCAACCAGCCCAGCTTCTTCCAGAAGTTCAGAACACTCCTGGGGTGTTCGCAGACTTCCTGGAGCGACCTTGTATTTACTAAGGTTTGTGCCCGTTGTTTGGCCACCCCAGCACATTCCAGGATTACGTGAGTGACCGTTTCATCTTCGGTTAGACAGCCCCTGCACTTAGGACTGTCCGTAACGCCGATTGTAAATAGGTGTTTGTTCAGTGATGTGTGACCCGTTAGGGTGCCGACCATAATTCGGATGTCATGTCTGTTTAGGCTAATAAGTCGACGTGTCAGTTTGGGCGATAGTGCAGGAATCGCCTCTTTCGACTGTCTGCAGCCTGAGACATTTGTCCATCGGGTTCTATGTAGGTTGTTGGTATCTAGAGATATATGCAGATCATTATCTACTACAATCTACAACATGCTCGATTAACGATCAAAAACAAAGGGTGTTAATTGTCCTACAAACATGCAAATATGCAAATAAAGACATATTGCGTTTTGTGTTATATTAACATGCCAAGATAGATTTTAGTCCACGGAGACGAAATAGTGGGCACGGCTAGATTTACTAGAAAAGCTCTTTATTTTACTATACAGCTTACATTTGTAAGGAGATCCTACTCCTCTGGGCCTCTCCTCCATCTGGTATCTCCTCTGGTCTCCATTTAACAGCTTATTTCAATGACTGATCGGACAGTCAGCTATAACTGAACTATTATATGTATTGAAAATCTTGATTTTTAATTAAATTGATTGTGACCCATTTGTAGAAGCTGACACCTAATATTTTGAACTTACAGGCACTCCTCAAACGCCGAGCCCCGGGTGTAAGGTGGGGGCCCCCGCGCCTGAGGGCCCCGTGGCCCCCGAGCCGCTGGACGTTGACCCGCCTTCCGTGACCCACACGGACTCCGATGTCGTCATGAACGATGGTTGTAGCGAGGTCAGTTCTATTACTCAGTCTTGACTTTAAAATAGGTACAAGAGGCGGAATAGAGTACCCACTTGATTGTGAAGAAGCGTTTAAGTTTCATCGGCTTCAGTCTAATGAAATCCGCCACTTACACTCCAATCACCTGAAGAAGCTGTGGACGCCTGCAAAACGGCCATTTTGGACACCCGAACTTCCGAATGGAATGGTTGCTTCAATGATTGGTTCCATCGTATGGAAAAATGTGTCAAATATCGCGGAGAATACTTTGAAAAGCAATAAATACATTTTTAAATAGCGATGTTGTGTCACTTCCTTGATTCCCGAAATTTTCAGTGCTGCCCTCATATAATAAAAATATGTTATTTCGTTGTTTTATTTAATGTAAAGATTGTTTTCAGAACGGTTCAATGCAAGTGGAGCCCAGCAATAGCCCTCTGAGTGGAGACATGATGGTGGAGGCTGTAGACCCCACCGATTTTGTAGATGAGTAAGTTGAAGTACTATAAGACATGAATTTATTTAAATGAAATGAAATTTATGTATCTGTATCTTAGATCATTTATACGACTAGATAGACAGCTGTGAAAACGAGAACTACCCTCTATTTTGAGCAATTCACGCACAATAACACAAAGTGTCATACAAATCGCGAGTGTAAGACGTAGCTTGTCACGCACACTAAACTAATATTCCTGGCCTGTTTTTATCGGTAGTCTAACAGCAAGAGACTATCTAGACCATAGTTTCTCAACCTTATTTTGCTCACCGCCCACTTTGAGAATATGTTTTTTTCTAGAGCCCCCCCATCTTAATTTTACTAACCATCTGTCGCGAATTTAAAACAGCTATTGCCATGATTATATTTAA
>CATIXQ010000025.1:8531214-8550260 GCA_949711755.1 Leptidea juvernica
CCCATAAAGATGATTAGATATTGAAAAAAAATCGCCCGGCAGCTGATACACTATATACTTCTTACTATCAAACACCAATAAAAATGATCTGAATATCTTTTTTTTATGAAAATAAGGGACGAGACGAGCAGGATGTTCACCTGAAGGTAATTGATACGCCCTGCCTATTACAATCCAGTGCCGCTCAATATTATTAAAAAAAATCCAAAATTTCTGAGCGGCACTACAACTGCGCTCGTCACCATGAGATGTAAAATGTCAAGTCTCAATTGCCCAGGAATTTCTCTAACTAGCTACGGCGCCCTTCATACCTAAACACATTATTGGTTCACGGCAGAAATAAGCGCCGTTGTGGTACCCATAACCTACTTTTTGTAAACAAAACAATAAAAATATCGAAGAAAAATGGCGGGGATTCGAATAACCTACCTTTTTTTTACGGCGCGCGACGTTCTGGTAGTGTGGAACGCGCGTAAACGAAAATGAAACGTTTTGAAATTCATACAGATACCACGCATCGAGCAAGTGGGGCAACATTATAATAACTACATTATGTTCCCTAATTGAAAGAAAAAAAAAACTTTGTTTTGAGGTTAGGTTACATTATTTTGATTTTCAAGAGAATAGTGCGTAACCTTTTCATGGGAGTGGTGCCAGGGGAGAGAGGACATCTCCCCCCTTCCCCTTTCACCCCACTTCACCTACGACACGACATAACACATAAAACATAACTTCAAAATGAGATTTTTTAAGAATCCATTTAAAAATACGGCATTACCATTTCACAGGAGTTGGGTTGGGGAGTAGTGGATACCGTATATATATCTAGCTTATATATCACTCAAAAAAATACAAATGAGTACATACGGTTTACAACATAGGAATATTATACATATATTATGGAATACATAGCGAAGGCCTTCGATCGGGTGTGGCATAAAGCGCTTATAGCGACACTGCCATCCTATAGGCTTCCCGAGAAGTTGTAGTTTTTTGGCTGATCGGAGCATCAAGGTTGTTATCAACGGTGCATGCTCCGACTTTAAACCCATAAACGCTGGTGTCCCGCAAGGCTGCGTGCTATCGCCTACGCTGTTTCTTTTGCATATCAATGATATGCTGCAAATCAGCAATATTCATTGCTATGCAGACGACAGCACAGGGTATGCTTTCTACACCGGGCGTGCCAACATGTCCCGGGATAGCGTCGACGAGAACCGGAACAAACTTGTGTCATAAGTTATAAGGCGCAAATTCGGCCTCACATGGCCTCTCTGTTCTCACCTCTGGGCGGGTGCTCCCCAGTACCAGCTTCTTCCATTTGACCGCATACAACGAAGGGCGGCTCGAATCATCGACGATCAAGTCATCTCCGATCGGCTTGATTCTCTAGCATTGCGTAGAGATGTGGGTTCTCTCTGCATCTTCTACCGCATTTATCACGGGGAGTGCTCAGAGGAGCTGTTCGGGTTGATTCCAGCGGCCGAATTCCACCATCGGACATTACATGCAAAGTACCATCCGCATCACGTAGACGTCTGGCATTCCACAACCGCGCGTTTTGTTCGAAATTTCTTGCCTCGCACAGCCACTTTGTGGAATCAACTACCGGCAGCGGTCTTCCCGAACATATACGACTTAGGGACCTTCAAGAAAAAAGCATAAAGGCACAACCTTAAAGGCCGGCAACGCATTTCTTGACACACCTGTTGTTGCGGATGTCCATGGTTGCCTCACCTCTCCCCATCCTGTGAGACTCTTGCCCGTTTGCACCCTCTCATATAAAAAAAAAATACGCGAACACTGGTACCCATAACACAAGTTAGTTATCATGGTTATCAGAGTTTCAATTCAACATTGCATTTTATTTCAGATAAGTTAATTTTTAAGATGTACTACATATATATTTAAGAGTTGTGAACTTCTGTTAGTAAAATAAAGTTTATTATTATTATGTTTAAAGCTATCTCCTCATTGACAGGCCAATAGATGAAGCGGCCCCGCTGCTGGACAAGCACAATCTCACCCATGAAGACCTGCTCCTACTGTGCGACCTGTTCTACTTACCGTTCGAGCACGGCGCACGGGGACTGCGGCTGCTGCATGACTTCCACTGGCTGACCAGCCATGCGGCCACCATCCTGAGAGGGAACAAGCCCGAGGTTAGTGCAGCCCCGTGCGTCCAAGAATGCTTCTTATTGGCACATACCAGAAGGCCTATCATCAACTTTTAATTAGTGATTCTAAGATTCGTACCATGAAGTGCCCATGACTGGCGATTGAATCGCATATGGAAGAATGAACGAATGAAATTTGTCTTAGGTCCGCGGTGTGAGAAAGAGATGACGCTACAATCGTTGTAAGTCTATCTCTCTTACTCGAACCATATGCGTTGCGTTTCGAAACCTATAATGATACGATTGTAGCGGTTTTTTTGCGTAGAAAGTTTGTTTAGGTGTTTTCGTAAACATAAACTGATATAAAATGAGTTATGAACGCACGTCCATTCATATTGGAGTACAGAGTACTTTTTTTTAATTCGTTTTTGCGAACAGGCTATAGCCACTTACTGCCTCATCTTTAGTATTTTCATTTTCAATTTCCGACTTCATTTAACGTAAATCTATATTGGAGAGCTCGAATGACGTCGTGGTATGAAATATCAAACCAGTTCATTTTAGGTCGTCATTTGAATCGCAATAACAGTTCATGGTAGGCCCGCAGTTCTCTACTCTGATGTGTATGCGTTTTAATATGTGATCTAGCTTGCATATAGAATCTCATCTCATCAAGTTTTTTTTTTATGAAATAAAGGGACGAAACGAGCAGGACGTTCAGCTGATGGTAATTGATACGCCCCCCCCCCCCATATAGTGCCGCATAGGATTCTTGAAAAACCCAAAAATTCTGAGCGGCACTACACTTGCGCTCGTCACCTTGAGGCATAATTAAGATGTTAAGTTACATTTCCCCAGTAATTTTACTAGCTACGGCGCCCTTCAGACCGAAACACAGTAATGTTTACACATTACTGCTTCACGGCAGAAATAGAAACCGTTGTGGTACCCATAATCTAGCCGGCTTCCTGTGCAAAGGAGCCTCGGACTGGTGAAGTGAACGTTATATGGAAAAATATTTTTTTTGTACAGACAAGCGAGTGGCGACGACGGCTAAAGCGGTTCTCCTGGTGGTCGGGCCGTTGCCGCCGGCTACTGCGGCGGCTGGGAGCGGCCGCCAACGGCGAGTTGTACGCAGAGCTGCGGCCCTACGTGTGGGACGTGTGCGCCGCGTTGGCGCTACTCACCGCCCTGCTCGACTGGCTGGGTGATGCATAGCATATCATTATATCTACATACATGCTTTAAATCCTCCATTAAAGATTCTGAGACAGTTAACATATTGCCAACATTAATAAAAGTGTGTGCGTGTAATCTTTACGCGCGATTGAAGTAAAACTTAATTATAATTATACATATATATAATATACTTTTTTTGCTTATCTGAAAGCTCATAGATAAAATATGTTATTTTCGTTTGCCCTTGTTCGTCCCACCTATTCTAGGACATCCAGTATATAAAATAATTTCTTAAAAAGTTGAAAGACAAGAAGATTTAATTTATACCATTAAATATATACTTACATTAATTAAAGCCGTCTTATTAATAAATAATTGATAAAAATAATTAAATTATTAATATCACACGTTATCAATATAACGTTGTTATTGAATATTAAAGGAATATGGCTCTATGGACCGGAACTTTTGCCTGTCCGATGGACGAAGAAAAATTAACGAATGCCGCAAACGTCAGACTGAGAACTTTTATTTACTATTTATTACAAAGTAGTCATAAATGAACAAATACACTTGGAGATTTTCAGAAAATGTCACTGAGCAATTTGAAATAATTTTTAAACTATTAAATAATAAAGGTTAAAAATTGTTTCAATTGACTATTTTCTACCGGAAGTACTAACGTTACTTCAAAAAGTCACGCCGAAAGACGTTTTACTTCAAAACACCCAATGTCCTAATAACCATTACATCATCCAAACGAGTGTTGTAATGAAATTCAGTACAACATTACAACACTTGTTTGAATGTTGCAATGGTTACTATATACAAATAAATTAAGTATTAATGAAAGAATTATTTATTTTAGTAGTAATTTACATTTTGTTTAGTGCAATAATTAAAATTCACTTGAATATTATGTTCTTTTGGAAATTAATCGCTCATTTTTTGTAAACAAAACAATAAAAATATCGAAGAAAAATGGCAGAGATTCGAATAACCTACTTTTTTTACGGCGCGCAACGTTCTGGTGGTGTGGAATGCGCGTAAACCAAAATGTTCTTTTTTTGAAATTCATACAGATGCCACGCATCGAGCAATAAGAATGTGGTTGTCTGTTAAAACTCTTTGAGCATGGAGGGATTGAAAAAAAAATTGTAGTGTTGTTATGAAATTCAGTACAACATAACAACACTCTTTTGGATGATGTAATGGTTATTAGAACATTGGGTGTTTTAATATTGGCAATAAGCTAACTGTTTCTCTTTCTCTTTAATAGAGGCTTAAAGCATGGGTGTAGATAAATAACTAATATGACACGCCGCGCGAACTGATTGTAATGGGGCTTCCACTATAACGGAGACGTCAAACTACAAAATAGACTCAGCAAAGCGAGTCAAAGTTTTGTAAATAAACACAAACATCGCGCTTCGGACTTGCTTCGCGTCTCGAATTCGCTCTCTGTTTGACGTCATGCATACAAAGCTAGCTAATACAATTATCTCGCTCTTGCCTTTGTTTTGTTCTAGCGCCTTTTGATTCGCCACGTATTCGGTTTGCTTTCGCTTTTCTATGCGAATAGATTACATAAAAAAATGAAAACGCTTAGCTTTCTGTTAGCTGTCTGTTTGGCAAAATAGCATAAGACAAAGTGTTTCATGAGCAAAGTAAGTTAGGTGTATTATACTCCTGTTAAGGCTTTGTGTATCTTATATCTTTAAACGAGCAATTCTTGTATATATATATATATATATATATATATATATATATATATATATACAGGGCGTCCGAAAGTTATGGGACATGAAGGGAAGGTACCTTAAATATCGTAGATAGGTTATTTTACTGAAAGAAGACTTTGTGTTATTTTTAAAAATTAGTAATTCTGCATTCAAAGATTTTCTAAATATTACTCGTCTGGGAATCGAACCGACTTAAATGTAAAAAATAAAAGCAACCCCGCCGACGACGACGTTCGAAAACTAGCGATATTATCATTCCATACATAGCATTGATTATTTGAGGCAAGTAATTAGAATTACTAACTTTTAAAAATAACATAGTCTTCTTTCAGTAAAATACCCTATCTACGATATTTAAGGTACTTTCCCTTCATGTCCCATAACTTTGGGACGCCCTGTATAAAATCTGAATCTCGGAAACAGCTCCAACGATTTTCATAAAATTTAGTATACAATTTAAATAAATGTAGTTTTATCCGTGTTTAAATAAGAAACAGCTACAATAACATTAGAATACAAAGGTAAATTTCGCCACTATATACAAGAATATTATAGCTCAGATGGGACATTGTGTGATCCGGAAAGGAGAACCCCGGTTGGAATCCAGATGTCCTATAAGGTTTTTTTTGTTCAAGTTTTGTACATTCTTAAAAATCCGAGCAAGGCTCGGTCGCCCGGTTATTAGTAGTTGAAATATGACAATGATTGTTGAACATGTCGTATTAAACCTATTCTAATTTTTTAAAATAATATGGTTACATATATTGTGTTATTGGACGGATTCAGTTTTAATCCTTATCAAATTAAATACGTTAGTTACATTACAATATCCCTACACAATTTAATTAAATATTTATATAATATATCTAGTTAGCGGATTGCTGCGTCGTATTTCGTCCCATGAACGAGACATACAATCTTTGTTTCACCAATAATTGATAATTTGTTTCTACTTTCAGAGCTCGGAAAGTTCCCGTCGAATATAGCAACCAATATGCAAGGAAGCTACACGTGTGAGTTGGACTCGTTATTTTTTTTAATAAATATAAAAGCTATTCTAAGTTTTTAGCGTGATTGTTGTTGCAAGTGTCAAAGTCGATCTTATAGTAAATTCCACCATTAGATATACTGAAAAATGGCGAAATCAACGGTAAAAGACGTTGAATTTTCCGAGAGTTACCCCAGGGAGTAAAAGAACAGACACCCCCTAGGCTGAAGATTTTCGTAAGGGGCGACTAAGGGCATTACGTTCCATCCGCAATTGAAGACGGGCTTTCACAGATCCAAATAAGTCAAGAGACAGAAAACAACAAGACCAGTGGGAGGTTCCTTTGCACCGGATGTACCACAACGTCGCCTATATCTTCCATGAAGCAGTAATGTGTAAGCATTACTGTTTCGTTCTGAAGGGCGCCGTAGCTAGTGAAATTACTGGGCAAATGAGACTTGACATTTTATGTTTCAAGGTGACGAAAGCAGTTGTAGTGCCGCAAGAACCCTGAGTGGCACTGCATTGAAATGGGCAGTGCGTATTAATTACTATCACCTGCTCGTCGTTCTGTTCGTCTAGTCTCTTTTTTTCATTAAAAAAAAAGGTACCCTTTTTGGGACCTCAACGCGCACAATGCTAAATCGCTTGGGTTGTCAGCAGGCCAATTTGTGCATCATTTTGCGTTGGAGTATGGTCTGTCCAAATTGCTTGAGATGCCCACGTGGCTCACAGACGTGGGTGACCACATGCCATCCTTATTGGATCAACTGTTGATTATACGTTGGGATTACTCTTGGGACGTCCAATCCATAGCCAGGTCAGGATTATAGTGCCCTTCAGGCGCCCACCTCAGGCAGATACATTCAATTCATTCTTTACATTCTACCCTTAAGACAGTGTTTGCTTTCCTTCTGAAATCCTAGTACTTGTACCGTTGCTGTGGCCGATGCCAATTGTTTGATCAATGACCAACAGTATGACTTCTGCTATGGCAAGTGAGGTCTTCAGTTAATTTATATAAAGCAAAAACTTTTCATCGCATCTTATGTTATGGGATTCCCAAATGTTTGCAAGTGGATCACCAGCTTGCTCTCTAAGAGCCGTATCTGGTCTTTGCCAAGTGATGGGTTGCACCAAGGCTACGTTATTCTCAAGGCTCGTTAGCAATGTCTTGCCGACGAGTTGATGAATGTCCGCCAGTGCAGGAATCTATCGAGTCCTATTTTGAAAAGGTCGCGGAATGGGGTAAAATGGATCTTCTTTAACCATTATTGAGTTTAGTATCATTGGCCTTTCCAATCTGTACTTTTTATCAAAATTATTCGTTAATTATTTTTATTTAAAATAAAATGTGACATCACTTATTGAAAGTAAAAAAACTACCACCCATTTCAAAATGAATGCCTCAAACCAGAGAAGAATAGGCGCACAAAATCAGCGGGCTTTTCTTTTTCATCATAAAATATGTTTACAAAGTTATATTGTACAATTAAACTTATTATTTAATAGCCCGAGGAAAAAGAAGAAAATCATTTATGTTACAGTAATCCTTACCACACAAACGTTTTTCAATTCTTTTGAATAACGTAATACTTTTGTTTTGAAAATTTTCTGGGATCTTGTTGTAAAATCATATACATCGCCCCACAAAAGACTTACTAACCCCCGAGTAGTGGGCATTATAAGCTTATGTCTGTTCCTGATGTTTACATTATGGTTATGACAGTTTCTAGCAAATTTACTTAAATCCTTTTTGTCTTTTAGAGGTTACGGCAGTTGGTTTGGTTAACAAGTGATTCTCTATATGTAATGAATGGTGGCAGGGTTCTCTAAGGGATGGCGCGAGGCATTCGAGAGCGGCGCACAAGAGCCGTGGGTGTTTCGCGGAGGACTAGCGGCTGATCTGCGACGACTGGTGCCGCTCGACTGCGGGCCCGACCTCCGTCTGCCGCCGCTGGCCTTCACCGCGCTCGACGCGGGCGCACCACACCTCGTGCGACCGTACGCGGCCCCGGACCACCGCGCGGTATTATCTTAACAGCACCACACACCCTTTGTTCGAATATCGAACAAATAATTCATTTAATATTGTAATTTAGGTCGATTGCTATTCGCCCGATCTGCAATCTTAACTGCGTAAGGCGACCGTGGCGACCGAGTGCTCTCTCTCATTATATCCGCTCATTTATATCATTAATTTAGCAGCAATGGAATTAATTCTAATTATTTCATGTCTAGTAGCGACCTTATACAGTCCAGTAATTAATAAGTAAACCGTACACCCTTAAAAATGTGCTCTCTTATTTTATTTATTATGAAATATAGAAACATTAGTTACTAATATATAAAAGGTCCAGAACCATGGACGATTGTCCAGTATAATTCTAAATAAAATATAGTATTGTCTTAGAATAGAATTTAAGATTAACTTATAAATATTTAAATTAATAATTTGCAATTAAAAAAATTAAGTAACAATAATCCGGCTCGAAGGACCATAAAGATACACGGATTTAAAATATATATAATGAACTATGAAGCAGATTTACAGTTTGATATATTGCTTGATTGATACGCGACGAACCACTGTGCGATAGATCGCACGGAGCGCTGTATTGCAACTGATACTTAATATTTGAAATATGTAAAGTTGTATATTGATAATATATGTTTCGCTGCGCCTCTAATGCTAAAGTACTGATTTGTGCGAGTTTGGAAGTGAGTTATTAGGGCATTGGGTGTTTTAATGTTGGCAATAAGCTAACTATTTTAGATACTAGTAATCTATCAAGTTAGTAACAGCATAATATGTAATTTGCAGGTTTGCACGATCTGCCACAAGACGTGTCGGGACGGCGCGGATTGCAGCGACCTGTTCCCCGCCGACCTACAGAGCTTACCGGCCGATCGGTAACTATTATTGTGTCTTTATTTGTAAAATACACGGCAGCCTTATACTGATCATACAATGGCTGATAAGGCTGGACAATTAGAATTTTTGATTGTGAATTAATATAATTTAGAGCAAAATTTAAAGAAACTAAGTCCTTGACTGTTTTATTTATTTAATACAAATAAATAGAGATACATATATATAGGTTCATATAATATTTATCATCTTTACACATACTGAACACACAGACAAACTGAAAAGAGAATGACTCTCTTGGAAGCACTCATAATCATGCGCAAATGTATACACACACAAACATATTTTATATTTAGTCTCAATAATATAGATAGTAAAAAGCAATGATATAATTAGGTAAGAGTGGGAGGGGCAGGAGACTTATTGCACAGGTTTTACTTAGTTTGAGTTCCTGTCTCCCAACTGTAGTTCTAACAGTTTAAGAATAAGTATTGCTGTACTATTGTAACTATACTACATATTGGGAGAAAAATACGTATTTGATTTGATTTTCTTCTCAATATATAAGAAAATTTATTGAAGTAGGCGTTACTTTGCGGAAATCCATAATTATACAAATTATTTGAGTTTTCTTTAGTGTTAATTCCGCCAATATTTGTCTTTACACAATTCGACACGTGTTTCGCCTCTACACGAGGCATCCTCAGGACGTGTTGTCTCGCCAAAATCTGGCACGAGACTGACACTAAGAAGACAAATATTGGCGGAATTAACACTAAAGAAAACTCAAATCATTTGTATCTCAATATATTCTTGATAATGTTCTGTATGTACATAGGCACATAAGTGAATTTGATAGAAACTGTCATAACCATAATGCACGATCGTGCATTGGTTTTCTAGCAAGGCAGGCACTGTACATCCAATTAGAAATATACCACTTTAGTTCGACAGTATGACATAAGTTGTATGAAACGCTGCTTGCTTCGTATATGTAATCTGTAGACTTCCTACCCCAGGTAGTAAATTAACTTTTACACTAGTGTTACATTTATTTAGGTTCACAATGACGAAGGCACTGCCTAATTGCCTATATGATATGTACGCCCCTGCCATAATGTTAACACCAGGAACAGACGTAAACGTATAATGCCTACTACTCGGCTAAGTCGAGTTATTAATTCTTGTGGGGCGTGTATGCTTTAACAACAAGATCCCAGAAAATGTTCAAAACAAATGTGTTACGAAATTCAAAAGAATTGTCAAAAAACGTTTGTCTGGTAAAGGTTACTATAACATAACTGACTTTCTTAATGATACCACAGATTGGGGATGAAGCAACCGCCCTCAGGCTATTAAATAATAGTTTAATTGTACGATATTACTTTGTAAACATATTTTTTCGGTGAAAAAAAAGCCCGGTGAGTTTGTTGCGCCCATTCTTCTCATTTCAATCAGTGATATCATATCCTATTCTAAATAAAAATATTTGAATTATTGAAGAATGAACTTGAGTATTATCAATTATTGTAAACTGTTTTATATTACAGTATTTTTTTTATATAAACAAAACAGTAACTATCTTACAGCACTGAAAATATATTTTGTTTGGCAGATTAGTGGAGCCGTTCCTAACTTTGGCTCCAGAATTGTGCATGGTGATTGAGGATGATGATGGGTGCGTGATGGATGATGGAAACGACGTTGATGATGACTCGGAGAGTGATAAGCCAGCTTCGAGTGATGTGAAGATCAATGGTGAGTTAATTTATATTTATTGAGACGAAACTATTATGAGAATGTACTACCCTTTTTATGAAGTGAATTAATATTTTCTTACTTTCAACTCTATTTTTATTATTGATAACTTCCAGTTTTGCGTACTTTCCTTACGTTAATCTATGATTTGACGTTTCCTTGCTTTTAATATAATTGTTTCTATATTTATGGATGTTAAACAAGAAACAGGCAAATTGTCTATTTTTGTTACAATTACTGACACTTACTGACATTCGTTTAAGTTCAAGCTGTATATTACTCCTTATACATTTATTAAATTTATATACTGACGTGCTCATAAACATAGTATACTACCGTAATAAACGAACCCTGTGTGAAAGTGAGATAACTATCCTTACATAAAACGTACGTGTGAGAAAGAGACGGAATAGATGGAGCGTGAAACCGTTTTGGAACAATTTAGTGTCCATTAGTCTCCTGTAAAATTAAACCTTCTTTATTTTTAGTGTTTATATATAATGGTGTCGTGTTCTGTATTAGATTTATTTATTTATTATTACAAGGAAACATAACAAACACATCACAAGAACTGTACAATATAGGAAAGAGATACAAAATATAAATATATATGCGTCCTAACACATGTTTCACAAATACAATAATAACAAAAAGAAAAATCAAAAATATACAGTCACAAAACGCAAACATTCACAGAAGTAACTAATTTGATCATGCGCATTGATACAAAAGATGTAATGACAAATGAAATTAATTAAAACTAAACTTGGGGCAACGATAAGAACGATTTTAATTCTAAATAGTGTCTGTACACAGCAGGGGAGCACGAAAATATGTCGATGTCAAGAAAACTATTGTTGTAAGGTTTACACATTCTGTGTAAAGGCGCGCGAAACCCAATGTTTGTTCTTGGGGACGATAGCTCAAAAGTAATGCATGAGCAGAGAGACCTGGCTGGGACGTGAAAGCCTACGAGACTGAGGAGCTCAGAAGATGTCAGCTCACCAGTACATATTTTCTTTAAAGTTACACAGTCTGTTATAGTGCGGCGCTGACATAGCTGAAGAAAGTTGTATTCAAGCAACAAATCATTATAGTGGGCTCGGTTTCCTTTTACACGATAATTCAATGTGCGTAAGAACTTTTTTTGAACAGTCACGACTCTTTTTTCGTGGATCGAGTAAATAGGATTCCATATTGGGCCTGCATATTCTAGTTGGGGTCGCACGAGGGACTTATAAAGATATGTGTAAGTACAATTGTCCTTAAATTGCTTGGACACACGTGTTATGAAGCCTAGCATGCGAAGCTATTTACAATATGGTCTATATGGGTGCCGAGGGTTAGTGTGCGGTCTAAATGAATACCCAGATCTTTGATGGTAGAAACTGACGTCAGCTGTTGATTGCCGAGCTTAAAATGAGTCGTGATAATATTTTTATTTCTGGTATATGTTTACACTTTTTGTATGCCAAGTATAGTTTATTACGTGTGCAGTATGCATCAAGATTATGTTGTTACATATAGCAACGATCCAAATAAAACAACATTTCATAGGTAAATACTGATACTACTTTCGTAATGTTTATTTTCGTAGAACATATGCACTAAAATACTAAATATTACATTTTATATACACAGTAAACACTCTATTTTCTAACGATTATATTAATTAAAAAAATATGTGATATAGAAAATATAATATTGTATACGTAAATATGACGCCGCTTATCAATATTTGTCATAGTAGTCACTGAAGAACTAGCACACACATGAACATTTTAAATTTAGTCTCGCCGTAATGAGGAGAGTGTCTGTCTATTACGCTAGCATACTAAGTTTATGGACGTGTTTCACTTAGCAAAATCATGTTTATAATACAGGTGTAAAGCCAGAAATAATTGGATACGCCTGCGCCGCGCTGAACAGCAAGGAGTTCTACAAGAGACAGGAGGTGGCCTGGGTGCCGGAGATGTGCGAGAAGTATCCAGAGCATCTGATACAGAGGAACGACCTCTCACCCGCAGCTAAGGTACTTGAGGGCTAAGATATTGCTTTGAATTCATCTGACAACAAAAAAAAATTGTTCGGTAATTGTTGGGTTCTGCTAGTCTTATATAAACGTACTTAAAAGACAAAAGAACCCTTAACTTCTATATTAAAATCCTTCTGTACCCAATAAGTGTGTAAAATTTCATGAATATCGTGCAATAGTAATTATAGAAACTCTTTTTTGCACTGTTATCGTTTGTAGACGATTCTCTACCAACTAAAATCGAAAGACTGGGTTTAGGGCGTTTTTTTCGTCATAATAATGTCACTTATTAATATTGCTAGGAAATATGTATATATAGATACACATATATTGTGAGACCGGTGTTTTTTTTTCTGTCGTCTGAGACAAACACTTTCGTTGCTTCTTAAAATAAAAATATATCTTCTAAAATCTTTTTAATTCGAAAAAATATCAAAACAAAATTTACAAATAACTTAATAAAAATTACAAAAAAAAAATATAAATCGCCATTTAATTTCGATTTCCACAAGGTCGAAATTTCGGCTTTCGAAGGGATTCGCAATAGAAACCCGAAAAACGGCTTCCCGCGACGAATACCACTCGTTAAGGCGATCTATCCTTTTGCCAGTGTTACTGTCGTCATTATTTAGTGCGTAGTAACATAAATTCCGAAAAAAAAAAAACCATCAGGAAAAACACAAACCTTACAGATGTCCTTGAACATGCACTAAAAATGAAATGAGCAGGACATGTGGCTCGGGTCCCAGACCAAAGATGGACTTTAAAAGCGACAAGAAGGAGTGGTCCCTCGGGTAACACATACTGGGGTAGACTTAAAATAAGGTGGAGTGATGACCTTCTAACAGTGGCAGGTAAAAACAGGCTGGAGAAAGCAATAAATAGAGAGTTGTGGAAGAAGATGGAGGAGGCATATACCCGGATGGGATCAAGATTATAATTTAAGTAATAACATTAGTTTAAGGTATATTTTTATGTTACTAACACATTAAAATATGTAGTCTATATTCTTGAATTAATATGCTCATTATTATTTTATCTACACCCATGCTTTAAATCCTCTATTAAAGGTTCTGAAATAGTTAGCTTATTGCCAACATTAAAACACCCACTGCCCTAATAACTCACTTCCAAAATCATACAAATCAGTAGTTTAGCATTTATGCTGACATCGACGCACAGCGAAATATACATTATTATTAGCAAAACACCCAATGTTCTAATAACCATTACATCATCCAAAACGGGTGTTGTAATGTTGCACTGAATTTCATAACAACACTCCTTTGTTTTTTTTTTCCGATCCTTTCATGCGCAAAGAGTTTCAACAGACAGCCACATTCTTATTGCTTGATGCGTGGTATCTGTATTAATTTAAAAAAAAATAACAGTTTCGTCTACGCGTGTTTCACACTACCAGAATGTCGTTGCGCGCCGTAAAATAAAATGTAGGTTATTCGAATCCCCGCCATTTTTCTTCGATATTTTTATTGTTTTGTTTACAAAAAATGAGCGATTCATTTTAAACGCTGCAAAAGAACATTATATTCGGGTGAATTTAAATATATAATTGTTTCATGAATACTTAGTTTATTTGTATATAATCAGTAATGAATGATATTAGGTTACTACTAGGACTGGTGTTTTAATGTTAGCAGAAAGTTAACTGTTCCAGAATCTCTTAGAGGTTTCGTATTCTGGGTGTAGATAAAGTCTTGTATGCAACTGTTGATAAGTAGGTATTAAAACACTCATGTGATACTATTATCACATATGTGTTTTAATACCCCTTATTACACAACAGTTTCATAATTAACTAATTATCAAGATGTGGTTGTTGTGTGCAGGAGAGCATCCAGCACTTCCACCGGTTCAGCGAGATGGAGCGAGCGCCCGACAGTGTGGCGGCGGCTCATCCCGCACTTATCACGTGCTGCGTGTTGCCCGCACCGCGCGACCCGCACGCACCCGCACGCTTGCTCACCTGTCTGCTGGCAGCGCTACGAGCCAGCGGTTCGTAATTATTTTAATTGCGTTACATGAGACATAGCCATAGGATATAGGAGGCTCCTTTGCACAGGATGCCGACTAGATTATTTACCGCAACAGCGCCTATTTCTGCCGTGAAGCAGTAATGTGTAAACATTACTGTGTTACAGTCTGAAGGGTAGCCGTAGCTAGTGAAATTACTGGGAAAATAAGACTTAATATCGTATACCGCTCAGAATTTTTGGGTTTTGACAAGAATCCTGAGTGGCACAGCATTGTAAAGGCCAGAGCGTATCATGAACCATCAGCTGAACGTTCTGCTCATCTCGTCCCTTATTTTCATTTAAAAAAAAACCTGGACGTTTCCTCTAAAAACGAGAAACAAAATACAGACTACTCAATGCAGAATGGAGAGAAGCTGTTCAGGTTTAAAAATTAAAGACAGGGTGAGTAACGCAGACATTCGAAGTAAAACTAAAATGACCGATGCGTTTACTTTCTCCCTTGAAAATGGAAGTGGGCGGGGCACGTGGCTAGATACACTGACACCAGATAGACACACAGAATAATTAAATGGTCCCGACCTCGAGATATTAGAAAAAGAGGCAGATGGTAGGTGGATAGATGAAATAGTGGCGGTGGCGGAACAAAGTTAGATAGAGACTGCAAAAACCCAAAACTAAATGGAATTCTTTGGAGGAGGCTTTTTAGGCATAGGCCGGGTTCCCACCCGGCCTATGCCAGACCAGCAGATTTACCAACTCGGTAAAATTGCCGGAAGAGCTAATGGCTAAAGAATATATATGAAGCTATTCACATTATCGCGGATCCGGAAAAAATACCGATCCCGGTATTTTTACCGAGCGTTTTGTCACTGCGAAGTGCCGGTAAAACCACTGGACCGAAGTAATGTGAACGAATTTGCGCCGTCATCTGTCCCCCGCTCTTTCCGCCCGTGCTCCCCTCACGTGATTCGGTTCGCATTTTCTGATAAAAGCAGACGTGTAGCATGGACATTCAAGCAGAAACTTTAATTACGCTTGTCTAAGAGAGACCTGTTCTGTGGGATAAAACCGAAGAAAATCCGGGATCCGGTGTAATGTGAACACTCTGTCCGGTGTTCGGTTTCCGTCAGATCTACCGGTATAGTGGGATAGTGGGAACAGGACCTTACACAAAAGGTAGTTATTAAACAAAACTTGAAGTACTAAATTATCACATGCACCTCGTAAGGTGTACCAATGAAAAACAAAGGCAGGGGTACATTCAAATATGTTTTTCCTCTAAGTATTCATTAATAAAATAGTATATTTTTCCCAAAACTTGCTCATAATTTTTTATATAGGTTTCGGCTCTATTTATTACTCAAATAGAATTAAAACTTTGTCTTCTTTATATAAATAAAAACATAACATACAGAAAGCCTGCCTATTGTTACGTAACGCTTCGAGTGCCCGATATCCACCATAGCGGATGACTGTATTTAGATAACTAATCAGATTTCGTTATTACCACATCTCTCCGCTTAGCTTCGTTGGAATTATGGATCAAACGGCGCCAGATCGCGTATATTATATATGATTTCGTTCCAGAATCTAAGTTTCCCTCGATATTTTAATTATTGAAGAATTAATTCTGAAACACAGTTGTGTTTCTTCAACCTCTAATTCCTCTTCCTCATGCAAGTTAAAATGTTACTTTTGTAACGACTTGACGTCTTTCTTTCGTAAACATAAATTAACTGATTTCAATCTCTCACAGCTCACATCTCCTCTCTGCTTTGGTGGAAACCTGACAGCTTCGCGGCTAATCTCCTCTCGTCTCCTCTCCTCTCCGTTTTGGTGTATACCGGGCCTTAATGTTACTCAGAATATACGAAAAACGGGCCCAATTACTTCGCTGTGCTCCCTCATTGTAATTTATTGAAAATACATTTCAACACTTTTTGCTTAACAAAAAAAATCAATCAAAACGTTTATTGAACTCATAATATTGATTTGCAATGGCTTAGGTTCAGTCATACACTAAATTTCATAATAATAAATAAAGATTATCAAACAGATAAAATTAAAATCAAATAAGTAATATAAATAACATCAAACAATAAAAAAATCACATAAAACAAATCGAACTTAAGTACATCAATTCAATTCCAGGCTGCTTTATCATTTAAATAATCTTGGATATTGTAATAGCCTTTGCTGCTTAATTTACTTTTTGTGAAGGCTTTGAATTTGTTTATAGATATTTGCTATATGTTCGGTTATTTTTATTCTTTTGTACAAACATCAAATTCTCGTAAATGTATTGTGAGGCCACTGTCATAATACATATTTCTTTAAACTTATTCTTTAACGAAATTCTAGATCCCATGTTATAAATGGCTCTAACGGCTCTCTTCTGCAGCACAAATATCGTATTGATCTCAGCAGCATTACCCCATAAAAGGATACTCATAATGCTGTGGAAGTAACTAAAATATACTATTCTGGCAGTATCTATGTCAGTCAGTTCTCTTATCTTCTTAACCGCATATGCTGCAGAGCTTTATCTGTTTGCTAAGGCAGATATATGGTCACCCCACTGAAGCTTCTCAGCTAGAGTTATACCCAAGAACACTGTCTTATTTTCAAGATCCAACATTTCTCCATTTGATTAAATATGTGTGTTAATCTTTTTTACATTTGGTAATATGAATTTTAAGCATTTCCTTTTCTTACCATTCAAAAGAAGATTGTTTACTTTGAACCATTGTTCTACCTTAGAAATAGCATTATTTACATGTTCAATAGTAGTTGCATGTCGATTAACTTTAAATAATAGTGATGTATCATCCGCAAACAATACTATATCATGTGTGTTCTTTATAAGATAGGGTAGGTCATTGATATAAACTAAAAACAGAAATGGTCCGAGAATTGAACCCTGCGGGACACCCATTCAACCCAACAGTTGAACGTCCCCGAGTGAATCCAAATTGTTTATCATGTATTATTTTATTTATGTTAAAATGAGCGCGTAGTTGACACAGTATTAGTTTTTCAAATATTTTACTCAGGGTAGGCAAAATTGAAATAGGCCTATAATAAGAGGGATCTGATGAGCAACCCGACTTGAATAAAGGTATTATTTTGCTATGCTTCATGAGGTCTGGAAATGTGCCACAGTCTATACATTTGTTAAATATTAGGGCTAGATCTGGCGCTATTATACAAATCAGAGAGCCTATTACTTTAACAGAAATACACCAGAGGTCAGCTGTCTTTTTAACATTAATCTCTTTAAATCTATACTAATATAATAAAGCTGCAGTGTTTGTTTGTTTGTTTGAACGCGCTAATCTCTGGTACTACTGGTCCGATTTGAATGATTCTTTCAGTGTTGGGTAGTCTATTTATCGAGGAAGGCTATAGGCTGTTATTTTTTTTTCCAAATTAGGGATCCGTAATAAAATTGCTATTTTGTAACACAAGGTGTAAAATCGAAAACCTATTTTTGCGTGCGCTGCAAAAACTATTGACAATAGAACAAAATGATGTACACGCTATAATATAGGCAATATTTTATTACTTATAAAACTATCGCGTGAATTATACTTTATATGGCAAAACAACGTTTGCCGGGTCAGCTAGTGACTTTATAATATCCGAGATATTAACATACTTAAATTGGAAATTATTTGAACATTTAGTAACATGTGCAGAAAGTAATGATATTGCCCTGGTTGGACATAAGTTTAAATGTTTAGTGGTAGATATGGGAACATTGGTAAAGAAATTTTCAAAAGCTTATTAATATTTAGATTAAACTCAGAGTTTTGATCTTTTGTTTTACCAGTTTCATTATTAATAATTTTCAAAGTAGTTTTGATTTTATCGTTAGAATGTCTTATTTTATTTCTTAAGTATAAAGATTTTGCTGCTTGACAAACATGTTTAAATGTTTTTGAATATTTTTTTACATATTCCAGAAAAAGTGGATTATGGTTAAAAGTTTTTTTCATCATAGAGGCTATAGAGCCTCACTCTACTCTTATGAATTCCAGTTGTAGCCCATTCACTAAATTTGGTATTAGTATTAATTGTAATGGTCTTCGATGTAAATATTTTTTTAAATACTGTACCAATCCATTTTTAAATATAAACTATTATCGATTCCAGGTGCGAACGGCGTGCACGCTTGTATCAACGAGACGGACCATTATCTGCAGCAGTTCTACAACAAGCTTGGCTTCGTGGAGGTGTGCAGGGATGGTGGCCGCGTCTACCTTGGACGGTCGTTCTAGCGGCGCCCCGGACGTACCACCTGACGGACATTTCATCGGTGACTGTTAATATTAGTTTAGATAGGACGTCACAGCGGCCGT
>CATIXQ010000025.1:8550816-8588013 GCA_949711755.1 Leptidea juvernica
TGTTGATCGGTGACTGTTAATGTTAGTTTAGATAGGACGTCACAGCGGCCGTGTCTACTTCCGTCGGATGTTACAGGGACGTTGTAGACGGCGTACTAACTGACTGAATGTCATAGACTAAGCCCGATAAAACGTGACCAATTTTGATTTGTCAGTGTGTATGTTAGCTAATGGTTTAATATTCAAAATACTGACGATTTATTGCCAAGCGTGTGTGACTGTTTACGAATTGAATGAATTGAATTAGGTACTTTATCTCTGTTTGAGATATTCTTCTCTGTCGCGCGCTCTGTTTGTCTATACCATAGGTTCTCAACGTGGGCGATAACGCTCCCTTGTGGGCGTTTGAGACTTTCGGGGGGGCAGTATAAGGCCCAGAGAAAGTTAGGGGGCATTGAGATGGTTCAGATGGGGCGTGGGTAGATTAAAAAATACAGTCTAAAAAGGCAAAAAAATACACGCAAAATACTTTAGAAAAAAACATATTCGCAAAGTGGGGGGTGAGCAAAATAAGGTTGAGAAACTATGGTCTATACGCTATTATATTGTAAGTCTATTCTACTCAATGTTGATCGGTAACAATTAACGTTAGTTTACACTTTATATAAAACGTCACAGCGGCTGTGTCTACTTCTGTCAATCGTTCTGTGATTCTAATGACGCTGAAGACTATGGCATAGCTGACTTAAAGCTGGAATCTTAGATAGTCTCTTGTTGCTAGACAACCGATAAAAACAGTCCAGGAATACTAGTTTAGTGTGCGTGAATTGCTCAAAATAAGAGGTTAGTCCGAAACTCAATTTTGTCGACGTTTTCACAGCTGTCATAGTCTATCTAAAAATAATGTAAATATCGAAGGTAGCCTGTTTGCTATTTCAAAATACTGGAACAATTTTTTGGATGAAATTATGATTTTATTTCGATTTATCGAATAAATTTTTTTAATAAAATTTTCGTTTGTCGCCAATATTTTACTTAGTAAGTGTAAGATGGAATATGTATGTGTTATTATGGGCTTATATTACGTCACTTTTGTGGATATCATTTTGAATATTTATTTTTACTAAATTTAGGTGCATCTTTTTACTTTAGTCATTTATGTATCCATTGAAACTTATATGTGATTATTTATTTATAATTACATTGTACATTGAATTGATATAAATAGTACATTTAATATTAGTACCTATTTAGATATAAGGGTAGTGAAGGTTTTTACATGTCATGGTGTAGCAAATTCATAAAATAACGTAAATTTTGTATGATTACAATAGAATTTATTGTATGTATTTAAAATTATTAAAATATAATATCTAGTCTTTTCGAAACATTGCTACATCATCGAAATTAATTATTTAAATGGATATGTATGTATTTTGTTAAAAATATCCATTTCATTTTATTGAATGTATTTTTAGTCGAGTCGTATGCGATGTTTTATTTATAATTTCTCTGAATAATAAATAGAAATAGCAGAAATAGGTTTAATGATCACCATAATTTTGTTTTCAAATTTTATTTGTGTATTAATCCTAGAAGTTAGGGTTATCACTTTAAAAACATAATAAATTGTAATTATTATGACGGGTACTCAGGACTGCAATTTTATATATTTGATTCCGATATTTCGATCCAATTGCATGAATCGTGGTCAAGGCCGAATATCGGCATAAAATATATAAAATACTAGCTGACCCAGCAAACGTTGTATTGCCGATATTAAAATCGCGATACAAAAGTAACTGTTGATCGTAGATGGGTGAAAATTTAAAGTTGTATGTATTTTTTAATGTGACTCATAATCAAACAAATTTAAAAAAAATTTCGTGTGGACCACCCTTAACATTTAGGGGGATGAAAAATAGATGTTGTCCGATTCTCAGACCTACCCAATATGCACTCAAAATTTCATGAGAATAGGTCAAGCCGTTTCGGAGGAGTTCAAAGTTTAAGACCATGACACGAGAATTTTATATATTAGATATATCGTGAGTACCCGTCATAGTAATTACAATGTTGAAGTTCGGCGATTATAAAAGTTTAAAAACAAACAACAAAATTATTTAGATTTGCAAGAGCGACAAGTCAAGTTCCTAATATGCAAATATTAGGTTATCGACTGTTAAGTAGATCCTGTAGATGAAGCCACAACCTGATAGTTCAACAGAGCATACAAGATTTTATCATTGACTTGAAACGGCTGGCACAGTTGGAAGTGCACTCGCTTTTGTTTTCAAATTTAATTTGTGTATTGGAATTAATGTTTAGTAAAAATAATTTAGAGAAATCTATAACTTAGCAGAACATCACAAACGGTGCATCGAATATCTCATATATAAAGTGGCTAATATTATTTATTTTATCGCTAGTTATCACAATATGTCTTTGTTTCCATCAGACTCAATATTTAATATATAATAACTAACATTTGTTAAATTTAGGAAAATATATACGTATTATATAGCAATACTTGTCATGTATGTATTAGATTTAAAATTACATAAGATTTTTGCTTATTACATAAGGTTTAGTTTCATTTTATTACTGCTTTCTTGATTGTAAATATTTGTGCTTAGAAAGTGTAATTGTGTACCAGGTTACTGCCAATATTAGATAGAATGATAATCCAGCTTTCTCATATGCCGTTCTCAACATGAAGAGACATAGGTCAATGTACAAGTTACTTGTAAATGTAAAAAGGCTTTCTGCATTGTATAACCCCGAAAATCTTATTAAACGGTCCATAGAAAATTTTTAGTTGTAGCACTTATTAAAAAACTCTAACGAAAATCTAACGAAAGTCTTTCGCGACATAAAAGGGAGGAAATACCTTCCGATTTCTGCTTTCTAGCACACAACTTGAAGCGACGCCACATAGCACAATTTGAAAGTCGTTAATGATTTGCTATTATTGTGGGATTAACATTGTGTTTTATTCTCATGTGTCCGGTAACTGAAACTGATAAACCAGTTTTTTTTTTGTTAGTTTCAACATAACGTTGTAACCCATATTATAGTGATGTCCTGTAATTGTCGATAAAATCACTCTTATCTCAAGCGACACCCCATTTTATAATACATGTTTTTCCAAAAGCAGCTTCCCTTTAGTAACGCAAAACGTAAGTAAGACAGCCGACATTGTTTATTACAGTCAACGTTCTTACGACAAACACCCGACATTGTGCCCTTTCTTTAAAATAAAGGATTCATGGGCTGATCGGTTCAAAGTGAATCATAAACATTATAATTTGTAAGAAATAAACGTTAAGAAGACTGTATTTTGTATGATAATTTTGAATCTTCCATATTAAGTGACTCCTTGAAGTATAAGTAAAATCAATAAATCAATTTATATTTTAAGGAGACTTGGATAGTAGGTGAGTTTTTTGCGGAAATCGTAGTATGTTTGGATGTTCTTTTTAGAATATTTCAAAATCTAAAAAAAAAGTTCACTGTATATTTCTGAAGCTCACTTAACTAATATAGTGGTTGAAATTATGAGATAAAGAAGGTTGTGACTAGAAAGATCAAACACACAATTTCAATACAAATATTAATATATAACTAAATGGACGAACATTTGTGTATAAAACGTAAAATAGAAATTGAGCAATACCCATAGATTTAACTAGATCATAGGAAAATTAATTTAAAAATAATATGAACGATGCGGGACTCGAACCCGCGACCTCTCGCGTTCCGTTCGAGTTATCAACTGTAAAGTAGATCCTGTAGATGAATCCACAACCTGAGAGTTGGACAAGACATTAGGATTTATGAACGTGACGTCACTCGAACGGTTGGCTTAGTGGAAGAGTGCTCGCACCTAACGCTTCGTTCATAAACTTTATTTGAAATCATTTGTGTAATAATCACTTTAAAGAATAACAAATTGTTTGGACTTTGATTGTTCCCTTGTGGTTTTGCTATTGAACTGTTCACTGTGAGACCGTATGTAGTGTAAGTGCTAAAATAATAAACATTTTTTATGGATGTTGTGGTTTCGTTTTCCTATAATCATTAAGTTTAATCTCAACTTTGGCGGCGTTTTTGTGAAAATCTCTTGTCTATAGAATTAATAGTAAACAATGGGATGTTTGAAGTAAAAATCAAATTTATTGCTTTTATTATTTTACTCAGACTACGGGAAAATATATTCACTTAATTGAGTAAGTTAAAAAAAATGTCAAAAATTTAAACAATGTCATGTCGCGTGGTCGTAAATTGCTGACGGATGGTTTTGTGGGATGGAAGGATTATCAGTTACCACGTGGTTAAACCACACGTTTCAATCTATTTTTAATATATGCCCTTAAGTGCTACAAACCAAAACATGACTAAACTCAGTCTATGGTATGTGACTTGGCTCGCTTGTGGATATCCATGAGCGGTTGGCTTATGATTTCCATCGGGTGAGTCGCTTGCCCCTAAAAATCAAAGGGATACAGCTCAACAGTGGGAGGCTTCTTTGCCCAGGATGCCGGCTAGATTATGGATACCAGAACCGCGCCAATTTCTGCCATGAAGCAGTAATATGTTAGCACTATTGTGTTTCGGTCTGAAGGGCGTCGTAGCTAGTGAAATAACTGGGCAAATGAGAGTTAACATCTCAGGTATCATGATGACGAGCGCAATTGTAGTGACGCTCAGAGTTATTGGGATTTACAAGAATCCTGAGCGACAGTGCATTGGAATGGGCAGGGCTTGAAATAACCATCAGCTGAACGTCCTGCTCGTCTCGTCCCTTATTGTCATAAAAAAACTGGAAGGTAGGTGATGGAATTCCTATTAAGCCTCATAGAGAGCCAGTTTGTGGGCCCTCGAAAATGTTGTCTGGTTCTATTGATGACACACAGTTTATTCGAAGTCAATTTAGTATATTTGTCTTCTTGCCAGGACTAGTACTGACAATCTCTCCGCATTCCAATACTAGGCATGACTCCTAGGGCTGTCCAAAGAAGCAACAGGTGGAATCCCAGAATCTAAATGGCAGATGTTGAAGTACCTTACCATAGCCTAAATTAAAATTAAAAAAAAAAGTGTGTGTTTACTTATGTATGCACGCAAGAAGTTATACTTCTTTGGCCTAACAAAGCAAACATCCTTACAATTATTTATTCCTCGTGTTATCCTACGTTTATAGAATGAACAATATTGTAAAAATCTTGCAACGATGGCTTTGACAATTAATTATTAAATAACGAATACGGCTGTACGGGCTTGAAACCTTTGCCTATCCTGAATTTTTATAATGGACGAAGAATCTAAAAAAATAACGAATGTCACAATCGCCAGAATTATTAGGAACCAACTTCACCCTGTTACTTTTGTGTTACAGTGATGCGCGCGCTTCTTAAAATTACACCCTCAATTTTTTTCATAACGCGCCTAAAAAAGTATAACTTTAAAATAGATTAAATTTCCCGACAAAGGTGGTTTTCTAATCAAATTTAAGTTACTTCTAATAAATAATTTTATTTGAATCAATCATAATTTATAAGTTAATCTGCTGGAACTGTTCTTGAGTTTGTCAGTGTCAGCTCCATTAGCTTTTGTTTGATTTCAGTTATCTGAAACAAATTTAAATAATTTTATTCATAATAGGATGTGTCATCACTTATTGAAAGTCAAAAACTACCTCCTTTTCAAAATAGACTGCCTCAGACCAGAGAAGAACGGACGCAAGAAACTCAGCGGGCCGTTTTTTATAAAAATATGGATCACAATGTAATATCGTACAATAAACATTTATAATTTATATCGCTTCATTCCCAGTCTTTGGTATCATTAAGAAAATAGTTTATGCTATAGTAACCTTTCACACGCAAAGGTTTTTAAACAATTCTTTTAAAATTCGTAGTTAACACATTTGTTTTGTACATTTTCTGGAATCATATTGTCGAACCATATAGGTACATTACCCAATAAAAGACTTACTAACTCGATTTACCCGAGTAGTGGGCATTGTAAGTTTATGTCTGTTCCTGGTTTTAAAATTATGGTTATAACAGTTTCTAACAAATTCACTTCTGTGCCTGTGAACATACATTACATTATCAAGAATATATTGAGAATCAATAGTGAAGATGGTAATTTCTTTGAATTTCGCTCTCAATGATTCTTTAAGAGAAGTGTTATGATTGAAGGTACGGCCTAGAGTTGAACGTGGCATTGACCAAAAAATGCGACTGCAGTAATTATCATCGTGATGTGATCATTTCAATTAGTTATGAAATTCGGCAGAATAACGCATTATTTAATAAGGTTACTATACAATTATATTATTAGTTTTACTATACAATATAACTTAAACATACTTAACTTATATAATAAATAACACCTGTCTTATAACAATATGTAGCAGAAAAGAAATCGACATGTGTGTTTTGAAATGCGGCCGTATTTATGGGGCTCGGTGCACGTGCACGTGTTTTCAATTCATGTTGTTTTTACAATAATTTCACATCACAATGTAATTGAAGGATAAATTATGAACTAATTTAAACTAAAATTAGTTAAACTGAATTATTCTCGTTTTTATAATAAGTGTGTTGTAGTATTTGCGCCGATACGGCCATTCTGTCAGGCGGTGCGCGCTCTGCACCAGCCTGCATGGTATTTGTAAGTTGTAGTGGATTCTTATGGATTCTCGTTAGTTCTTATCGACTGTTATTGTAACCGTAGGTTGTCGAAGGTTCTCGTAGAGTTCTCGAAGATTCTCGTAGAGGATTGAGTGTTCTCGAAGATTTCTCAAAGATGTTCTTAGAGAATTGGGAGGTTCTCGGATATTCTCGTAGAGGAATGGTAGTTTTTCGCAGAGGTCTCGGAGATTCTCGTAGAGGATTCGGAGGTTCTCGTAGAGGTTTCGGAGGTTCTCGCAGAGTCCTCGCAGATTCTCGTAGGTTCTTGTTGAACTGCAAGTATAGAAAGTTTTTCTGAGTAGTGCATCTGTTATCGACTTGAGTTGCTTTGTTGTAGTTACATAAACACAAATGCTATAATTATAACTGAGGGTTCTCAGTGGTTCTCGTAGAGTCCTTGGAGATTCTCATAGGTTCTCGTTGAACTGCAAAAAAAATATATAAAGTTTTATGAAGCTTTTTAGAGGTTCTCGAAGAGTTCTCGGAGGGTCTCGTAGAGTTCTCGTAGATTAATAAAAGGTTTTCATCAGGATGTTTTGAATTATAGAATAAAACTGTTCACATTGTGTATTCATCAAGAGTCCGTGGTTAGCACAAGTGTGAAACGTGAGTAGATCAGAGGTAGCACGCTCCAGACACTCGTATGGATCTGTGGTGTGTACGTGTCTAATCACAATTCCACAAGGCTTCCCAACGGTATCTCCACGGTTCTCTTATGGATACATCATGGGTCCGTGGTTATCCACGTTTATGACATGATTAGCTCAGAGGTACCACTCTCCAGATATTCATACAGATCTGTGGCGCCTAAGTGTCTACTCACGATTCCACAAGGCGTCCCATCAGTATCTCTGATGGATACATCAAGCATACGTGGTTATCACAAACGTTGTTAGCCTGAGCTACCACCGCCAGAGGTACCACGTTTCAGGCACTTTTCTCATAGAACTCCCTCGTGGATTTATAAAAGATATTCGTCTGGTTGTTTGAATTGTTGAATAGAGCTACTTCCCTTTACTCTGATTATCCTCACACTGAGTCTTAGTGTGGCTGCAGTGACAGCCTTTCTCATATGATTGATGGAATGGGCTGGGTGTGTTGTGCAATAGGATCTCGGTAAGTGAGTAATTCGTTTTCCGCCGATACGGTCAACACGTAAATAAGCATGTACAGGTGACAGGTGATCCTGCAGCACCACGAGCTGACACCAAACTGCATCGTCAAGAGCGGATTCCGCGACGGAAAATGCGCCTCACGATGCTCCATCCTCCGCTGTAGACGCTATGTTTCACGCCAGGCTATGCAGCAAATGCAGTTGCCGCTTCGTAGCACCTCGAGACAGTGACACCATTGGATCCATTAAACATGAAAATAACAAAAAAAAATTAAAACAGACGGCTCGAAAATGGCTACTGGAACTGGTGCCGGCATCTTCTCACAGGAACTGAACATACACACTTCCATACCCTTGGGCACACGCAGCTCCATCTTCCAATGTAAATGCGTAGCCATCAATATTAAGAAGAAAAGTACATAGCCACAGAATCAGAATTCTTTCTGACAGTATGGCGGTAGTAACAGCGCTGCAGGGTACCACCTACAACTCAGCACCAATACACGAGTGTCACCAAACCCTCGTTCTGCACTACGCATTGCAGCGCACTCGTTCCAGTCAAATAAAGACTTGAATCCTTTATCTTCGCTTCGGTAGATAAAGCACCGATATTTTCTGCATCGTCTCCATCAAGAAATGACTTGGTATCCCTCCCATCTGATTTCCATACTATGGGTATGCTTGCAGTCCTTGTGACCCTGCTTCCAATGGCGTATTGTTATCTACCAACGGTCCCTTCTGCTGGATGTTGGTTGGTCGCAGTTGATCAGGTCGTATCCCACTTCTGATGACGAGGAAAGAACCTCTGTATTGTTTTAAAAGGTGTGACGTCATTACTGTTGACATCACAATTGCTATCTTGCTGAAGATCATTCATTGGTTCTTCTAAAGAAAACTACACGAGTAGGTATTTTATTACTTTCGTTTATTCAACGGGCAGCGTTACAACAGCCCGAGCACGACTGACTCAAGTGTCGACCGTGTGGCTGTATTTATAGGTCTCAGAGCACGTGCTACTCCACGTGTTTTGAAATGCGGCCGTATTTATGGGGCTCGGTGCACGTGCACGTGTTTTCAATTCATGTTGTTTTTACAATAATTTCACATCACAATGTAATTGAAGGATAAATTATGAACTAATTTAAACTAAAATTAGTTAAACTGAATTATTCTCGTTTTTATAATAGGTGTGTTGTAGTATTTGCGCCGATATATATAATACAGTATATATTATGTGGATGCATGAATAGGTCAGTTTCATCAAAACTAAATGATGAAAGTATGTTATTTATAGTGTTTTTAACCGACTTCAAAAAAGGGGGAGGTTCTCAATTCGTCGGTATTTTTTTTATGTTTGTTACCTCAAAACTTTCGACTGGGTGAACCGATTTTGATAATATTTTTTTTATTTGAAAGCTGGTGCTTCCCGTGTGGTCCCATTGTAATTTGGTCCAGATCTGATAATGGCATGCCATGAGAAAACCATAAAAGTCTTAAATTTGCTATACCTACATACGTATACCAAAGTGGATGATAAATTTACGAATAACTCAATATCGCGCCAGCCGATTTCGATGATTCTTCGATTCCAAAAATAACAATAATCGTAACTAGAATTAGATTGTATAAAAATACGCAATTATTTTTATACTTTTTAGTGCATAATATCTATTGTTTTCGAATAGTGTTTTTGAAGTCGGTTGTTTTTTTGTTGAAATATTTTTTTGCCATTAGAAATACGAATTCAAAACTAATTTACTATAAAAACTTGAGAATTATTTATATTTGCCATATATTTCAAACAAAAACCTGTATGTCACGTGACCGAAAACGCCGACCACCATTTTGTGACGTCACTATAGCAGAAACAATTTAAATTTTCAGCAACACACCAACGATACGGACTATGAAATGTCATTTTTATTTTTAGAACAATCAATAAGGATTGCGCCGCACATTTGATGTTTCTTTGTGTTATTATGACGTCACGAACATGGCGGCTCCCTGTTTGGCACGACTATTTAACCTTTAAATTTAAAACATTTTTTCTTAGGATAAAGAGTTATTTTGAAGAAATAAAAATACCCACTATTCGAATCTTGGCGATCATAATAGAATATATTTAAAAAAAAATATTCCTACACACTGTAAATACACAAAGGTATTATGTGAACATTTTAAAATTACAACTTAATTGAAATTCAAGCGAGCTTGGCAAAAGCTCTTATGAGAGCGTTGTTTGTAGATTCACTACCTATTTAAATATATTATTATAATCCGCCCGTCTGTCTGTCAACGTGCTGTTTCTCGTAAACTGCAATAAGTACACATCTGAAATATTATTAGTGTGTGACTATAGCCACTATGGTCATCAATATAATATTACAGAACTACAAAGCCACTTAACAAAGAGGCCACCTTAATAATTCCCTTTTTTTTATTAATCCGAAGCCTATAACATAGCTTACCTTCTGTATCTCGTTGAGTAGGAGCCTCTGTTCCGTACGCGGCGTCAACCCCTTCTTGTCGACATCCAGAGCTTCCAGATTCTCAAACAGCTGCTTGATCTTCATCGCCAGGTGCACTCCCTCGTTACTCTTCCTGGCAACGCTCGGTCTGCATCTCTTCACCAGCTTCTTCTTGTACTTGTCCGGGAGGTCCTTCTCGATGTCCTCTCGTGTAAGGAAAGTCATGTAATCCGGGTTGGTGTCGAACGGAATGGTACTTCGGTCCATTTTGTATGACCGCTCGCCACCGAAAAGCTGGTGGTTTCGGTAATTTGTGCGCCATTTACGAAGACCTTCCAGGTTTCTATAAACAGGCAATTTATGATGGAATTTAAAAGATACATTATCTTTCTTTTAAGTGATCACCGCCGCCCACATTCTCTTGCAACACCAGAGGAATCACAGGGGTGTTGACGGCCTTACAGAAAGGTAAACACGCTATTTTTTAAGGTATCCATGTCGTATTAAAATACGATAAAATTTTGTACTATTAGGTAAAGAATGGTGAATTAAATGCGATGGTAGAAACCAATTCGTATCAAACTGTCAAGACAGTATGGTTTGATAGTATTTTCTTTCATTAACGCGAGTGTTACACATTTAAATAAAACACTTTTAAAGAATTAAGACGCGTGTAGTTGTAACTGTGTTTTTATACGCTTTATATTAGCTTCACCTGTATATTTGTATGTTTGTAACCGACTTCGTTGGGCGCGATTTTGACCCACTTTAAACGGCTAGATTTCTTTCAAACTTTGTAGATTTATCGAGGACCGATGACATAACACTAATTTGACTAAAAAATGAAAAATAAATAATAGTTATAAAAAACTAAAAAGCACGCTATAAATAAAATTCAACTAAAAAATGGAAAATAAATTTAGATTGTAAAAACACACTTACAATTAAAAGTGTTTTATTCAAAAGCATGATTTGATGTGGCCACACCCACAACAGTGACACACTTGCATCAAATAATATAATATAATACTATATACTATAATATAATATCTTACGTTTAAATATAATCATGGCAATAGCTGTTTTAAATTCGCGACAGATGGTAAGTAAAATTAAGATGGGGGAAAAAAAAGAAAAAAAACATATTCTCAAAGTGGGCGGTGAGCAAAATAAGGTTGAGAAACTATGGACTTTAGTACAAAACGGTAATTTCATATAGGTACTATAATCTCTTGTATTTACGAAAAACTGAAGTGGCAGTGGGCAGGGCACATAGTTCGACGGACAGATGGCCGTTGGGGCAGTAAAGTCCTCGAATAGCGACCACGTACCGGAAGACGCAGTGTTGGTAGGCCCCCACAAGATGGACCGACGATCTGGTCAAGATCGCCGGAATATGTTGGATGAGGGAAGCGCAGGACCGATCGTAGTGGAAATCTTTGCGGGAGGCCTTTGTCCAGCAGTGGACATCTTCCGGCTGATAATGATAAACTTACTTTCTACTCTGAAGTATCTTCTCCGTTTTCGCCATAAATTCTTTACGTTTTCTAACGGCCAGATCACTAACACACTTCTCAATAATCTCTCCGTCCCGCGCGGCCTTACTACCGGTCACAATGGGCTTCACGTATTTTGCACTCTGACAGTGAGGTGACAGAGTCTTGTATCTACTTCTCGCTAGCTTAGGACACTTCCCCTTATTCTTTCCATAATATTCTTCCTCCGAATCGTCATCCTTCTCACTAAATCTGACAGATAAAGTTTTCGTAATCTTATCCATATCATTAATATCCAATACGGAATTATAGCTTCGAGCTTCGGCTCCATATATTTCATAGTTATTAGTTTCATTCGTTGTATCGCAAGTTTTATCAGAAACAGCGGATGTCGATCGTAATAACTCACTTTCAATAAGTTTAATATTGAGAAATCTAACAATCTTACTTGTTCCCCCGCTTACAATATCTTTTGGCGGATAACTTAAAGGGTTTCCGCTCAGTTGGAGCACTTTTAATGTACCTAAAGACCCCAGTTCGTTTGGTATTTCTTGTAATAAGTTATTTTGTAATAATAAATGTGTCAAATTTTGATGATTTCTAACAGATTTTGGGATTTCCATGAGTCGATTATTACGTAAATCAAGCCATGTTAAATAAGGAAGAGTTGGAAAAAAATCGTTGGGCAATTCTTCTATTTTGTTATCTTGTAAATATAATACCTGAAATATTTTAATAATTACCAAATAATATTCTCAATTAAGTATAGTTAAAATCGTAATAGCAATGACCTACATGCAAGTATTTGTTAGTAATATCTGGGACGGACTCCAATTGGTGTGATGATAAATCCAATATCGTGTCTTCACCAGTATCCTTTCCATGCCGTTCAGCACTTAAATATAAATTAATGTAAGACATACTTATGTAATTCAATTATTTATTATAAAACTTTGGTAATTAATTTCATATTCATATGTTAGATCAATAAATTGTCAAGTAAACAACATTCAAAATTAAAAAACGGCGCCACTGGTTCAACCAAAGAGAATTTAACCACTAGACTATTCACCGTCAGAAAGCAAGACCGAAGACACCATAGATAAACAATTATTAGGTTCGTGAATGAATCATACTAATAAAATGACTAATTGTTTTGAAAAGTGTATTTGCAAGGACGTAGGATTTATTTTTGAGATCTAAAGTCTATTTTACGCTAATCCATGTCGAAAATAGGACTGTTGATAAAATATCGAAAGTAGTATTTTTATTTAAATTGTTTTATAGATAATTTTATCTTCAAAATAATCATAAACTTAATTTACACTATAAATTATGTTTCTCCTTTTTTTCTAGTTTATTGAAAATCAAACGAAAGTTTATATAGAGCATTCGGCATTCGGTAATATTATGTATTCGGCAGTTAGACGCCGTGCATGTAGGACGTGCGACTGCGATCAGAGTTCAGTGTAGAATGGATACTTATTAGCTTAGTTTGTCGTGATAGTCAAAACTATCTTAAAAAGTTTACTTGCAATATCAGATCTATCAAAAGAAATAATGACAGGTCACAGGACAATAAATGAGAGATAATCCTACCTTACTCTTTTATTCATTTATAATTTTATTTGTATTACAATTATACTGGACTACCTATGTGATAATTATTATGATGAATATATATTTTAAATAATATCAACAGTCCTCAACTCCAGAAGAACAGCTTGTAGATATCTCTTAAATATGAAATATTGACAGCCTAAAAATATACAGGGCGTCCCACAGCTATGCCATGGAGGGAAAGTACCTTAAGTGTTGTAGTTGTAACATTATACTGAAGGAAAACGTTATTTTAATTTAAAAGCCTAAAATTGCCTGATTGAACCGGGAATAGAACCCGCTACACGAGAAAAATACCCTGTACCTTCGAAAAAAATATCCTATCGATTGAAAGGCTTCATCATAAGGCTTTTTTTTTAATAAAACGAAGAGCATGAATTTTAACATTCGATTTAGGTAAAATTTTGGTTAGCGTTGCCTGACGTTGCCGTAAGAATGAAAATGCCGTAAAATGAAAAAAAGAACAACTGACATTATCAGTAAGCGAGTAAGCGAGCAACATCTGATGCGTTGTGTAGGGGCGAAAAACTTCTTCTGATGTGAAGCAGTAATGTGCAAGCATTATTGTTTTTCGGTGTGAAGGGTGCCGTAGCTAGTGAAATATTGGGCTAATGAAACTTAACATCTTATCTCTCAAAGTGTCGGGCACAATTGCAATGACGTTTGAAAGTTGGGTTCGATCAAGAATCCTAAACGGCACTGAATCGTTATGCAGATAACTCCTGTAATGATTAACTAATTAACTTATTACTACGGAATGAAAGAATGTTATTTACTTCCTATAAAGAGCCTAGATATATTATTCAAAATAAATGAGGTTCGAGCTTCAATGAGTTCGATGCTTCCAGCAAATCATAAAAGAACTTGTTTTATTACTTTGGTTCCTAAACAATACGTGCGTAACACTAACACTTTTATGCTGTAAGTGGAACGTAACCAATAGCTATGCAATTTACAGTGTTTTGGAAACGTCTCTCTGAATGCCACCCGCTACATTTTTTAATTCTTAAAAATAATAATAGATGGCTCTACGATTGAAAAATATAAGATTATATTTTTTTATTCTTAAGAATGACGAGTAATTCTAATATTAAACAATAATATTAACAGTAATCTCGAAGCAATAATTGATATATTATTAACGCTGAGTCAGTTATGCAAAATATGCATTATAATAAAATGTAATTTTGGTTAGTCTTTGTACAATGACAACTTGAACTGTATCATAATCTAAAGCGGCGTGCGCCGTGCATAATACGTCACAATTTTAGTTGCAAGATGGCGAACGTTCGGGATAGTGACACATCTTTGTGGCTTCACAATAAACTCGGAACTTCGAATGATTCGTGGACTACTGGTTCAATTTGTACACAATTAAATCCAGAAGTTTTAAAGAACATCAAGGACTGTTTTCCGGATTTGCAAACACAAGTGAAACTCAAATTGTTGCTTAGTTTCTTTCATATCCCGCGCAGAAATGTTGAAGAGGTAACTTTTCCAATGGTTTTGCGTAACTGATGGTTCTAGCGTCTCTTTCATTAATTCAGAAGGAGATATTGGTGGAAGTGAGAAAAAGCATTGCGAACTATTTGTTGTCAAATATTTAGTTTATATTTTATTTTAATGAGACAAACTTACCTCCACGAGATTATATATATTTACTAGAGTTTTTAGTGCCACAATTAAAGAATATTTTTAATCTTATTTATACTGATTTTTGTTAGGCCGACTGTAAAACTCCATCCAATATGCACGATATTCATTTAACATTAAGTTGTTAAACTTCATATTATTTAAAAATAAATATTCTGTCTTCAGATATCTTATTTCTTCTATTTATGTAAATTTTTTCCTTTCCCGCCGAGTTTCTTGCGCTCGTTCTTCACAGTTCTGAGGCATACATTTTTCAAATGGGTGGTAGTTTTGATGTTCACTCACATGCAACTCTTATCTTGAATTCATCATATTTGAATTTCTTCTAAATAAAAGAAAATTTTCGTTTTTTTTTCTTGTGATTTGTATGTTTATTGAGTCAAAATATACACATACTCTATATTTTTAGCATTTGTCTTTAGGTAAAAAGGGCTGGTGATCAAGTTAAGATTCACTAGATTATTCAGACATAAATGATATCTAGTTCATCTTTATTTGAACTTTATTCTTTGCTGAAAGCTAGAAATAATCTTTTTTCAATTAATTGTTTTGTACAAGATAAATACTTTACCCACATATATGTCATTCACAAATAATTAAAAAATTGTTTAAAATTATCACCGCTCGCCCGAGAAAGTTATTACTATACAATAATTAATGCTAAGTGCTTAAATTAGACACTTTGACCACAGTTCTGTGTTTTATAAAACAGAGGGTTTGTAAAAAACACATAAATAATATTATGTTGTGTTTTCTCAATAAATTGTTTCATTGGAAATTAATGTGTAAAGAAACTTACTTTTTTATTTTTTCCTTCATGTATGCCTGCATTATAAATTAAAATGTTTTCAGGGTTATTGATATTTAATACTATATATATATAATGCCATTCTGTTTTTTACCAAAAGTTTAACACTATAGTTTATAATGCCTTCAATTTATCTCAAGTCAGTAATATAGTGGTAGTTTTTAGGGTTTTATCTGCTGATCAATCAGTGTTCCTAAACACATATGTTTTGAGGCTTTCTCAGACAGTACTCAGAATATGATGAATTTATAAAGACATGCAGTTGGTGTGAGGTGGTCTTTATGATCTTCCATGTAAAAATCCTTGGTTGATTAGTGAGTTAGTTAGTTATTAGTTATCTTATGAGACATGGTTAACAAAGGCAACCGCATTAGTAGCTGTAGACAAAATCCATGTTGATTCAAAACTATAATATTTTTGAAGTGCAAGGAGAGTATTTAAGATAGTAATTATTTTTCAAAATCTTAATAAAAATTAATTTTGTTTCAAAATCTTAATAAAAATTAATTTTGCAATAGAGTAGCAATGTCCTATGGTATATTATTATGGGGCAGTGCGGCTGATATTAATACTATTTTTGTGCTGCAGAAGAGGGCTATTCGTGCGATTTATAACCTAGGTCCTAAAGAATCATTAAGAGAAAAATTTAAAGAAATAAACATTTTGACTGTTGCTTCTCAATACATTTTTGATAATGTTTTGTATGTTCATAAGCACATTGAGGAATTTTCTAGAAACTGTGACATTCATAATGTTAACACGAGGAACAAACATAAACTTGTTATGCCTACTACTCGGTTGGGTCGAGCTAGTAAGTCTATTGTTGGGCGATGTATATGCTTCTACAATATGATACCAGAAAATGTACAAAACAAATGTGTTACGAAATTTAAAAGAATTGTTAAAAAACGTTTGTGTGGGAAAGGTTATTATAGCATAAACAATTTTCTTAATGACACCACGGACTGGGATTAAAGCGAACACCCTCAGGCTCTTTAATTATAAATGTTTATTGTATGATATTACATTGTAATCCATATTTTATATAAAAAAAAAGCCCGCTGAGTTTCTTGCGCCCATTGTTCTCAGGTCTGAGGCAGTCTCTTTTGAATGGGTGACGTTCAATAAGTGATTATAAATCCTATTTTAAATAAAAATATTTGAATTTGAATGCTTATATTGATCATTTTTTTATGGAAAAGGAGGACAAATGAGCATATGGGTGACCTGGTGTTAAGTGATCATCACCACCCACATTCTCTTGCAACACCAGAGGAATCACAGGACTGTCGCTAAAGGAAGGTGTACACACTCGTTTTTTAAGGTACCCATGATGTATCCTTGTGGAAACACGGTAGAAGGACGCTCATTCCACAGCTTTTTAGTATGTGTAAGAAAGCACCTTGAAAACTGCTATATTATGCAAAGTATTCAATTGTATTGATGGTAACTTCCCTCTTGTTTTATGACCTGTGTATAAGCATGTTTTTTGACAATTTTTTACTATTAATGAATAAGTTTAACGCTTTCATGCATAAATAACAAAATAAAGTAGTTCTAAAATTGTTACCAAATATAGTATATTGTTGTTACAAAAAATTGTGAATAACGAAAAGATGAAAAAGAAATATAGTAGGTTCCAAAATAGGTACATACTACCTACTTACTTCATTTCATAAGAGAATCATTTTTGCTACTTTAAGCTCATAGCTATTGATCGTGCCAGTTGTTGTTAGGATGGAAAATATATTAAGAGAAGAAATGATTCTGCTATTTTCAAAATATTTGTGAAATCTGCATTACTGAGAATTTGTTGCCATTCTTCAACTGTAGTAGTGTCTAACAGTACCACTGCTTTAATTTACATTGTTATTCATTTTAGATTTTTTTTTTTTTTTAAAGATGACCTAGGACTTGTTAGTTATAGGCTATAAGAGACATACTGGTCATTTCTTAACTGTTAATTTAAAAAAGAATAGGGTGTTAACATCGAAACAACTACTGAAGTGGTGTGCAAAGGGATGTCACAGAATAATTTTGGTTATGAATGAGAAAATTTTTACAATTGAGCACTTAGAGCTGAAGACTGGCCGACGTCTAGTGCCAATCTTAATCCGCTCGATTATGATTTATGGTCAGTTTTAAAGAGTACAGCTTGCTCTATCGCATGATAATTTGGAGTCCCTAAAACAATCCATAAGATTAGCAGTGAAGAATTTTCCCATGGAAAGAGTGAGTGCTTCTATTTAATCTTCTATATTGGTCTCAACGTTTAAAGGACTCTATTGCAGCCAATGACGGAGACCACTTCAAATAAGCTTTTTATATTTTTTTTATATTTATGCATTAAAGTAACACACTGTGAAAGTAATAAATGTTATTATGTATATAGTATTTATGGCAAGAATAGGTATAAAAGTAAAGAATATACATTATACTATACAGTTTTTGAATTAAAAGAAGAAGAAATTATGAATTCAAATATTTTTATTCAAAATAGGATTTAAAATCACTTATATAACATCAAAAACTACCCCATTAATTCAAAAAAGTATGGCTGAGACCTGAGAATGAAGAGTGCAGGAAATTCCACAGGCTCTTCTTATATATAAAATTCTCATGTCACAATGTTCGGTCCCGTACTCCTCCGAAACGGCTTGACCGATTCTCATGAAATTTTGTGAGCATATTGAGTAGGTCTGAGAATCGGCCAACATCTATTTTTCATACCCCCAAATGTTAAGGGTGGTCCACACGATTTTTTTTTTAATTTTTTCTGACATTTCTTTTAAATTTATTTGATTATGAGTCAGCATTAAAAAATACATACAACTTCAAATTTTCACCCATCTACGATCAACAGTTTTGTAGTTGTCTATATAATACTAGCTGACCCAGCAAACGTTGTATTGCCGATATTAAAATCGCGATACAAAAGTAACTGTTGATCGTAGATGGGTGAAAATTTGAAGTTAAAGCTGACTCATAATCAAATAAATTAAAAAAAAAATGTCAAAAAAATTAAAAAAAAAAATCGTTTGGACCACATTTAAGGAGATGAAAAATAGATGTCGTCCGATTCTCAGACCTACCCAATATGCACTCAAAATTTCATGAGAATCGGTCTAGCCGTTTCGGAGGAGTTCAAAGTTTAAACACCATGACACGAGAATTTTATATCTATATATATATAAATGAATTGCTGTTCGTTAGTCTCGCTAAAACTCGGGAACGGCTTGACCGATTTGGCTAATTTTGGTCTTGAATTATTAATGGAAGTCCAGAGAAGGTTTAAAAGGTGAATAAATCGTAAAATGCTGCTAAATTAAATAAAATCAACAAATTTGTTTTTCCTGTGATGTGTCCATACATAATTTCTATGAGAGAATTTATTGACGCACAGTTTGACAGTTCTACTGTGAAACAATTTCATTACGACAACAGGGTGTATATTTTACGAAGTAATTTTTGATGTTATGATATATTATTGACAAATTCATATAAAAACATTATTTTATCTATTATATACAGAACAACGTCTGTCGGGTCAGCTAGTTTTTTTTATAAAATAACATGAAGTACAATGTAATGTTGTATAATAATATTAATTATTTAACCTCAGGGTGGTCACTCCATTGCCAATCTGTGGTATCATTAAGAAAGTCATAGGAACCTTTTTTAATAATTTTGAATTTTGTAGTATTTGGACTGTACATTTTCTGGGATCATGTTTTAAAAAAGACTTACTAACTCGACTTAGCCGAATACTATAAGCGTAAGTTTATATTCCTGGTGTTAAAATTATGGTTATGACAGTTTCAAATTCACTAATGTGCCATGTACATAAATAACATTATCATGAATATATTGAGCTGCAACAGTTAAAATGTTTATTTCTTTAAATTTTTTTCAATGATTCTGTAGGATCTAGAATATGGCGCGAATAACCCTCCTCTGCAACGCAAAGATGGTATTGATATTAGCTCACTGCCACATAACAATATACCACAGGTCATAATGAATGGATGGAATTAACTATTTAACTTTACATATTATAATATGTACATGTTGAATAACAAACTACAAGAAAGTATATTTATAAGAAAATATTAATTGAACCTTAGTTTCTTACATAAAAAAAATTAACTATCAATAATTTATTTCCAGTGGAAAAATGAACTGGAGGAAATCATTGAAGTGGCGGCAGTTGACTCAGATCTGTGGGTGGCGATGCTTGCCGAGGTCCTCAAGACATTCCCCTCCTCCGGCACCCTGAACACGGAGATAGCAGAGTTTGATGAGACGCGGCCAATCTTCAGTGATATGATCAGTGAACTCCGACGAGCTTTGGCTAAACATTCCGACCTTGGACTGTTACCTCTTGAATGCCTTTATTTAAATAAGAATGCTTTAGTATCTGTAGTAAGTACTCTTTAATTTATTTATTATTAGCTGATGCTCGCGACTTCGTCCGCGTAGATAAAGGGTTTTAATAATAAGCAAGTTTGGAATTGTAGATTATCTCATGTCCTTTTTTTTTTTTTATGGAATAGGAGGACAAACGAGCGTACGGGTCACCTGGTGTTAAGTGATCACCGCCGCCCACATTCTCTTGCAACACCAGAGGAATCACAAGAGCGTTGCCGGCCTTTAAGGAAGGTGTACGCGCTTTTTTTGAAGGTACCCATGTCGTATCGTCCCGGAAACACCGCAGAAGGGAGCTCATTCCACAGCGTTGTAGCACGAGGAAGAAAGCTCCTTGAAAACCGCACTGTGGAGGACCGCCACACATCCATTTGTCCTTTTCCAGTTCCGGTTCCTGTTTTCGCTCTCGGTCCCATATTTTATGAATCTTATTTCCAATAAGTTTGCTTTGGCAAATTTAACCTTCTATTGGTATAGTTATAGCTCATAGACATTAACTTCAGGTTTTCACAAATCCCGCGTGAAACATGGATTTTTCCCGGATAAAATGACCTTCCCCAAGCTCCAGGCTATCGCTGTACCAAATTTCATCAAAATCGTTCGGCGTTCGTAAAAGCGTAACAAAAAAACTTACATTCACATTTATATTATTAGTCGGTATTTTTATATACATACTAGCGGACCCGACAGACGTTGTCCTGTACACACGTCTTAAAATTGAAAAATCGGTCCAACCTTTAGGAGGAGGTCACTAACATACATACACATGGGCAGATTTATATATGGACAGAGTTGAGGATAAAAACCATTCTCAAATTCAATGGAACACACAAAAAATCATGAAAAACGGTCCAGCCGTTAGGAGGAGCTCACTAACATACGTACACATGGGCAGGAGATTATATATGGACAGAGTTGAGAATAAAAACCATTCTCAAATTCATTGGACCACAAAAAACTCATCAAAATAGGTCCAGCCGTTTTGGAGGTAGTTCAATTGTCAACAGACGAACAGACGATTAGTATTTGTGATTAATTTCTCTCTCAGCTCACCCATTAATATAAAGTATTATGTGTTCTCTATTTTCATCACTGGGTTCACAATCACTTTTGAGAACAACTAGTATATGGCCCACCTGATCGCTACCAGGATCATTTTAACAAAACAGTGACAATATCATCTTAATTGTCAAACATCTGATTTATAAAACAACCTTTGGTAATATCTATATTAATGAACATTTGTTTATTGAAAATCTTCTGGCTCATTCCAAGAAGCCTGGCCCTGACAGGGTTTCTACCAATATTTACCAAAAAATTAGAAAAAAGTCCTAAACCACGATTAGGTGAAAAAAGCGAATAAAAGGGGAAAAAAATTATTATCTCCTAAAACCTACGCAAAATTTTAGAACATACATAGGAGTGATTCGGATACTCATCACCATAAGGCTTTCAAATTTTAGCTTTGGACGCCAACTTCTCGGCCACCTGTAGAATGTGCTTTTGTCCAGTCATGTTTGATATGATTGTGTGGTATGGTATGGTATGGTATAGGGGCTCCTGTTTCCGCAATTAAACCACTAGCATGGGTCCATTTTGCGTGCAGTAATGGCCGGTTACTCCAACCAGCCCAGCTCCTTCCAGAAGTTCAGAACATTCCTGGGGTGTTCACAGACTTCTTGGAGCGACCTTGTGTTGTGTTAAGGTTTTTGCCCGTTGGTTGGCCACCCCCGCACATTCCAGGATTACGTGAGCGACCGTTTCGTCTTCGGTCAGACAACCTCTGCACTTAGGACTGTCCGTTACGCCGATTGTGAAAAGGTGTTTGTTTAGTGATGTGTGACCCGTTAGGGTGCCCCCCATTATACGGATGTCATGTCTGTTGAGGCTCATAAGTCTACGTGTCAGTTTGGGCGATAGTGCAGGTATCTCCACCTTCGACTGTCTACAGCTTGAGACATTCATCCATCGGGTGTTGTGTAGGTCGTTGGTGAGAGAGCGTATCCATGAGCGCATTTGGCTGAAGGGCAGTGGCAGAAGTGGCAATGGACCAGACACTGTATTTGCCGATGCCCGCCTCGCAAGCTCATCCGCTGCATCATTACCCAACGAACCACTATGTCCCTTGATCCATTGCAGAGTTACCTGGTTATAAGAGGCAACTTGCTCCAGGGTTTGGTGACATTCGTGTATTAGTGCTGAGTTGTGTGTGGTACCCTTCAGCGCTGTTAGTACCGCCATACTGTCAGAAAGAAATCTGATGTTGTGGCCATGTACCTTTCTTCTTAATATAGCGCTGGCGGCTTCCTTGATGGCTACGCACTCACATTGGAAGATGGAGCTGTGTGTGCCCAAGGGTATGGAAATGTGTATGTTTAGTTCCTGTGAGAATATGCCGGCACCAGTTCCAGTAGCCATTTTCGAGCCGTCTGTGTAAATTCTTAATTCGTTTATACCTGACTGGTCAGCATCTTTCTCATATAGCTGTATGTGATAGTTTTTATGGAAGGTATTTGTTTTAGTTATCTTATCACATGGTGCCTCACAGAGTGGATAATCCTTTGTTACCCTATTCCAGAGCTTATCTGTTAGGCCGTCTTCATTCTTCCATACACCCAACAGCTTTAGACGTAGAGTCGCCATTGTCGCTTCTTGTTGAAAGGTGTATGTCGAGTGGTGTTAGCCCTAGAATAGTTTCAAGGGCCGAGGAAGGCGTGGTGCGCATGCATCCTGTTATGGCTGTGCAGGCCAGCCGCTGGAAACGCTGCAGCTTGGTTTGTACTGTCACAAGCTCTGTCCTGGGCCACCACGCTATTGCTCCGTAGGAGATAATTGGTCTGATGACTGCTGTATAGAGCCATCTGCTTATCTTTGGAGCAAGACCCCAGGTTCTGTCTATGAGTCTTCTGCACTACCAAAAGATGATGCATGCTTTTTCCAGCTTGTTTTCAAGGTGTTTGTTCCAAAGCAACTTACTATCCAGTATAACCCCCAGGTATTTAACTTCTTTAGTAAGGCTTAGTTCGGTGTTGAACAGCTTTGGTAATGTTAGATTACCAAGGCTGCGTTTGTTAGTGAATAGTATTAGTTCCGTCTTTGACGGATTAGCTGTGAGTTTGTGTTGCGCGCACACCATTCTTCCAAAATCTTAAAAGCAGATCTCATGAGGCTACATAAGACGTTCTCGACTGGTCCTGTTATTAGAATGGCGAGGTCGTCAGCATAGCCCACCTGGTGCCCGAGTATTTTTGGCTCTGTTGAACAGCTTCCTTACTTTGCAGCGCAGTCTATCTAACTCTGGACCCCACCACACACTTTTGTCGATTGAGTTGGGCTTTGTCGAAGTAAGAGGACACGTCTGTTCATAGCTGTTGATAAGTGTTTGAGTTATGTTAGTTACATGAGTTTCTATACCTGCGGTGCCGTTATAATCGTCTGGTAGGGAAATGGCCATAAGCTCATTTCTCACCAATCTGTCGTATTTGGTGCGGTCCGTTTTGCGCGGATTCCGCCTTGGCAGGGCAGGTTTGATGTTTAAGCGAAGGTTGAACCTAATCCATCTGTGATCCGAGCATGAAGGTTCGTCTGACACGTGCCAGTCATTGACGAGAGAAGAGACATGGTCGGTTGCCAGTGTTAGGTCGATTATAGTTTGGGCTCGCGCCGTAACGTAGGTAGGCTCGGAGCCCCTGTTAAGTATATTAAGGTTAGTTGAGAAAAGGTATGTAAGTAAGTCCTCACCTCTTTTATTGGTATTTTGGCTGCCCCAGATGGTGTGATGTGCGTTGGAGTCAGCGGAGACGATTAGTTCTAGCCTCTCTGTCTCGCAGTAGCTGACTAGCGCGGTGAGCTCCGGTGTTGGTACCTCCTCTTCCCCCGGCAAATAGACCGACGCTATGACCACGTCTGATAGGCCTAGGCGGTCATCTGCCTGGAGCTTCACAGCGGTTAGATCTCTGGAACATAGCTCATTTATAATGGTGGTCGTTACATGTCGTGGAGTATAAATACATGAACGTGGTTTACCTTCGGTAGCAGTTAAAAGTTTGCCTCCGATGTTGTTGAGACCACATATATTGCCTTTCCTAATCCACGGCTCCTGGATTAGGGCTATGGTCTCGGTGTTTCCCTCCAGCAAACGTCGCAGGTTAGCCGTCGCGGTGTAGCTGTGCTGGAGGTTGATTTGTATGACTTTAAGGAGTGGAGGTGGATCGGTCTGGTCTGCCATCGCTGTGCAGTAGACTGTCCTCCAACTCCTTTGTCTGATCCTCTTCCCCGGCCCCTTGCTGCCACCAGTCTATGGAGCGCGATTTGGTCTCTATGGGAGTCCGAACCTCTTTACAAGTGGCGGTCATAGAGACACCGTCGGTCCTCTTCTGATGTGCATCAGGGGCTGCACCTGAGGGCTGCTGCCCTCCTTCCGGCACGACATCCATGCGGTTGTCGGGCGCCGCCTCAGGAGCGGTCGAGGTTGGTATTTTCGGCTGCGCTGCCACGTCCGGGTTTGGTTTCGGTGCTTCGCTGCCTTTACCCTCCTCTTCGGGGAAATTTACATACACTGAGCCACATTTGTACGAGACCCTGCGATCTCGCTTCTTGAGCTCAGCTACATCTGCCTCAGGTATCCCAAGGACTATGCGCACCCTGCCACTTTCGTCCGGTTCTGGGATGTGGTACAAGCTCCAAGTGCGGACGTTGTACCACGGATTCTGCCCGGCGAATCTGGTCTGCAGCATGCTAAGATTTTCGTCCTTGGAAAACCTCGGGATGATCATGGTCGCCTTGACTTTCCTAGGGATGTCGGCTTGGCGTTTGACCACGAGTCTGGTGTGTGGAAGTGGCGAAGTGATCTTGGAGACAGTCTTCTTAAGCCATTCCACGGTGTAAGTGTCCTCGCACCAAAGCTTGAGAGTACCCTCACCATGGTTGGCTCTGCCTCTGAAGCTGGGCAGCCTGAAGGGATCAGTGGAAGAGGTGGCGGCGCAGACTTCTGCGTCTATCGCACCCTCTATTGCCGACTGTATCGCCTGGGCTTGCTCGGCTTTTATGTCCCTGAAGGGCTCATGCATGATCGCGACTAGTAAATCGTTAGATTTACACATGTCGGCGTAATTTACGGAGCCCTTTTTGGGAGTGGGCCGCGGGTTCGTTCGCGTACGCTAAACGTCCTCGCGGGGTGACAGAGTGTCATCCGGGCGAGCTCTTTTGCTGCCCTTGGGTAGGTGTGGACCTTGCCCGGAAGCAGCACGAGCTTCCGCCCTCTCCTGAACGTTTCGGCCAGCGCGTTTCCCTCGTGGCCTTTTTTGGGGCTTACTACCGCCTGCTACTGGTTCGAGAGTCGGCTGTCCTGCGGGCTTACCTTTATCTCCAGTAGCGCTGTCTACCTGAACCTCTTTGGGTTTGGGGGGGTTGCTTTTAGCGGCTTTTATTCTCGCTTTCCTAGCCTCGGCTCGCGCGCGGTTTCGTGCGGTCCTGCTAGGTGCCTTGTATGTAGGCTTGGCATCTCCCTTCCTGATGGGTAGCGTCCAGGCATCGTTCGTGAAGGTAGTTGCCGGTATGGCTTCCTTTAGGGTGGAAAGATCCAGCGAGGAAGACTCTTTCGGCGCTGTGGGAGCAGCCGTAGTCTGGACGGATTGGCTAAGCGCTCCCGAGGGAGCAGCTCGTTTGTTTTGGTCGAAGTTTCTCTTTTGGTCCATGGGTAGAGATTTATTAAGATTCATCCTCGTCAGTGCCCCACCCGCCTTGGAGCCTCAGTAGGGGACGTCATGCACCTTGATGTACATGTCCGCCAGGACTACTGCGAGGATATAGTAACCCTCACCGTGAATACCTGATGACTGACGGCCGAGTAATGTAGAAGCCGCATACGTGAGGAAGAGAGCCTCCCGCGCTCACCTCAACATCCGCGACCGGGCCATAGGCACCCACATGGATTTGGGTCACTCGCCGGCAGCCCTCTGACGGGAAGCCACAGCCGATTGATCGAGAATGGCTAGTCCCCGACCGCCCGTTTAAGAGGAAGATCAGGGCCAAAGAGGCGTGTTGCATCAAGCAGGTAACTGACCGACCGCTATCCGCTCAACCACCAGGATTCCTTACTCCCTCCTTACGGGTATCCACGCACGGCACAAACACGTGGGTGATCGCAAGTTCCTTACTCATTGATGTTAGTGAGCCCTCGACCTCTCGATCACGCGAGGTGAGGTGAAGGAGGAAAGGATTGTGTGGGTAGGTTGGGGGAGGGCGGCCAGAGGTTTCTGTTCTGCCAATTACCTTAGTGTAAATTATTTGATGACTCTATGGAGGCACTTGGCCAAAAAAACGGGCGGCAACCTCGAGAAGGATAGTCCACTGACCTTGCTTAGAGGGTCGCTGTATTGATATTCCTCTAAACCATTCGCCAAACCCAGCATCGGACAGATGCTGGGAGTAGGGGTTGCGTCAACCAAGGTCCGTGAGAGAAATTCATTGACGATACCCCCGCCCGATATGATTGTGTGATTTGGACCTCTATTACAAAATTCATATTGAGTGACTGGAAATAATTCAATGGTCATTCACTCGATTTCTTGGTATACAATTTCATGAAATTGTAATATATGAACAATAATAATATACGAATTTGTCTACTTACTAAATAAATCATAACAAACCTCATATAATTAATTCATTAATCCATGAACAAGACATTTATAAATCCAACACCATCCCCTCTCTCCTCTACTCGCCTCACACTCCTTCTCTCCTCTTCTCTCCACTTCTCTTTACTCGTTACAATATTATTATGGTATTATGTGACCATTGTCACAATATCTGGAATATTTTAAATTTTTTTATTATTTTTTTTTACTATGAACAAAAGCAGAGTTTCCGATGATAGAATAAAAAAGTGCTAGCTTCTGAGCATGACGCAATGACCAGCTATCACCCCTTTAACCATTACTTATGTATTATCAACTTTGAAGCACCACCAAAGACAGCCATATTGATGGTATTAAGAGGTTTTCATGTTTCAGGTAGGACAACAACCCAATCCAGTGAAACATTTCACACTGAAACGAAAACCAAAGTCTGCAACTCTACGGTCAGAGCTGCTGGCCAAGGCAACCGAAGTACAGGCCAACCAGAAGAAAGCACAAGCACCCACGGTGCCTGTCCGGAGTAGAGGCATGCCGAGGAAAATGACAGACACAAGTATGTTCATTTGAATAAAAACTTATATGATGATCATATTTATATAAAAAGGACGGAGGATTATGAATTGAGATTATTTTGTTTTGAGGTGTTAAATAATATGTTCTATGCTGATTAAGAGTCTGGAATATATGTGAATATTTACTGGAGACTATTTATTATAAATAGCGAGAAGAAAACATTTTTATTGAAATGAGCGCAAAAAAAGAATGCAGAGAGAGTTTCTTGCGCCGCTTCTTCTCTCTCAGTGCGCCATTTGTTTCCGAAGCGGTGGTAGTATCTCGTATATTAGATATGACATTAAAAAGAATTCTAAAGGAATCAATTTTGAGAAAATAAATGCCTTTTATGCCTTTTTAACTATATTATATTAACAAGAGTATGGGGCAGTGGCTATCACTTACTAACAAAAGACCAAAGTGGTTTTGGTTCTCTTTTTTCATAAAAATGGTGTTACTATGGAAAAAATTCTTAAGACATAATATATACTATGATATGCAACTGCTCCTGAGTTCCTTCCGGTGTTGCAAAAGAGTATGGTCAGTGGTGATCACTTAACATCATGTGACTTCATTCTAGAAAATTTATTGAAGTAGGCGTTACATTGCGCAAATCCATAACTATCCGAATGTTTTTATGGTATAAAATTGCGGTTTCTGGTTCATTTAATTCAGTCTCGTGTCAGAGTTTGGCGAGTCAACATCTCTTGAGGATGTCTCGTGTAGAGGCGAAACACGTGTCGAATTGTTTGAAGACAAATATTGGCGGAATTATCATTAAAGAAAACGCAAAACATTCGGATGTGGGTTCGAATCCCGCATCTTTCAAAAAAAAAATTTTTTTTCAAATTTTATTTGTGTATGTATCCTTGAAGTGAGGGTTATCTCTTTAAAAACAACAAATTGTTTAAATATTCTAGTTCTTTAATTATGTTAGCTAGTGTTTATTTATGTAGAGTTCGAAAGTAATAAAGACTATTTCTATATTAGGTATATTGTAGTCTTAACTTAAAATTTCAATGCCCATTTGTCCTGAATAGACATTTCAAAGTCTCTTCTTTCATTAGGTTTTTTATGACATTAAGGGATGAGACGAGCAGGACGTTCAACTGATGGTAATTGGTACGCCCTGCCCATTACAATGCAGTGCCCAGGATATTACATAATACCTCAAAACAGAACCGACCAAGGCATTGCTAATTTTTAACTTAAAATCTAAATCACCTAGATGCCTTATTAAGTTATCACTTAAAAAAAATGATATAAATATTGGTATCAACAATTTGCAGCCCCTCTGAAAGGACTTCCGTCCCGCTGGGCGGCTCGCACGGGGGCTCGAGTGGCCCCCGTGGGTCGCCCTCCCGCACGCACCGGCATCAAGTTGCTGGACATCACGGAGCAGCCTGCCACGCATGCGCAGATCAAGAAGAGGAGACGACTGGGTACGTGCCCTCCCCCCACTCATTACGGCATATCACAGACGACAGACTATCCGTGACGCACTTTTTAATTCCCCCCATTCACGGGACGACATCGCTCCAAACGGCTCGTGAACTCTCAAAAATCCGCTCGTGAATGTCAAAATCCCAGCAATCCAAATGGAGTGTTAAGAAAAAATGGAATTCCAAACGATTGAAACTCCATCGCGCCACGCCAATTGGCGCGGCCCGTCCGGTCGCTGTGGCTTGCTCGTGAGTGTCAAAACCAGGCGGTTAGTCCCGCTCGTGAATGCGAAAACCCGCGCGCCATTTGTCTCATACCGCTTCGAGCTGTTGAATAATACGCACGGTTGCACACTGCATCGTCAGAGAGTAATATATTCTTTGCTGCATAATGATGAGTAATCCGAAATTCGTAATTGAGTTTATTTCGAAATTTAGGGAATTACATTGTATGTGGCAAATTTTTCTCTTTGTGTTTTTTGATTTATATACAAACAAACCGCTATGGCAGTTGTATTAAACTCATCAGCAGAATCAAAACTCATTTTTCAAAAGGGAAATTATTGATACGAAAGCACCGACCACTAGTGTCACTGTGTATACGAATCGGCATGGTGCGTTGGCGCGCCCGTGAGTGTGCTAAAATTTTTACAACGCTCCAAATGGCGTGAATGGGGGGCTTTAAGTCTGTGATAATAAAACCGAATTATATGCAGTACCGCATACGACGCGAAAAAAGTGTCTGACCCACATAATATCCTCGTAGATCTGACAGACCGCGCCGTACAAAAAGTGCGACAAAAAAATATAATGTTCGCGTCAATACGCGCTAACGCAGACGACGCTCACTTTAGTCCAGGGGTGGGACAGACGCCTTAAAGTAACGTTTTCAGAAGACTGTAGTGCCATCTGTTAGTTGGCCCGAAAATGAAAGCTATGTCAGCTGTCACTCGCTTCGTCGTCATAAAATGGCGGCTACTTCTAGCGTTTGCGCATGTATGTAGCTCTCGTGTTCCATTTTGCATATTTTCACTACTAAATCTATCCTTTATGTTCTATGTTGTGACAATATTAAATAACTAACTCTAAGCGCAATTTCAACATGGTAAAAAATTGCAATAGGTATTAAAAAGCAGAGTGAGTTTTTTAATTGTCACAACATTAAAAATGAATTTTATAATTTCGAGCTTATATATAGTTATTTTCGAGGCCAATCTCCAGATGGCGCTAGTTTTCAAATAGACAGCTCATAATGCGTAGAGAGGGCTCTCTTTTTCCTATATATTATTATACTCTTTGCTTTAGTCTGTAGTCTGCACTTGCTAGTGATTGACGTGTATCATGGCGCTCGACATATCGATGTATCGATGTTGATTCAAGAAATAGAAAATAGACCAGCACTGTATGATACATGTTTGGCAGAGTATCATGACAGAAATTTACAAAGAAAATTTTGGGATGAATTGTGCAAATTTATTTGGATATAGTTTTACAATATTAGTCCCTTTAATAATCTTTCTGAAAGAATAGGATGAAATCAAAATTCTCTAGTTCTCCTTTTTTTTATATCTCAAGTAGGTACGAAATAATACACCGCAATCTCTGTACTTCCATTGCGTGTACATCCCTACAGTTCTGCCGAAAATTACTGAAAGTGTACGTCGTGTGTGTTGAGTTTGTGTAATATCTGCCATAGGCATTTTGCGCGCATTGCAGCTTTTTGTGTGCCGCAGTCTCGATAGCTCAAAAACGTGCGTCATCTGCGATAGGCTTACATCTGTTGTATCACAACAACTTAGATGGGAGGCTCCTTTGTACAGGATGCTGGCTAGATTATGGGCACCATAACGGCGCCTATTTCTGCCGTAGCTAATAAAATTACTGGGCAAATGAGACTTAACGTCTTATGTTTCAAGATGATGAGCGCAATAGTAGTGCCGCTCAGAATTTTTGGGCTTTTGAAGAATCCGGAGCGGATGTAGTGGCATTGTAATAGGCAGGGTGTATCAATTCTTATTTTCTTAAAAAAAAACTAATGTGCCGGTTTACTCGAAAGACCGCGAACGACAGACAGGGGTCGCTACTGGTGGTTATTATATTATCATAAAGTAAAAACAAACCGCCATACAAATTATAATGTGTAACTTGCTTTATATCACTCTGGCTTTATCTGTTTAACATGTTACTAAGATCTTGATTATAGAGACAATGTAACGTAACGTAACATGGTTACAGAGATGGAGGAAGGTGCGAAGAAGGCTCCTCCCGCGCCGGCAACCTCCCCCCCGCCGCCTGACATCAACAAGAACAACCTGCCCAACAAGACTGAAGAACAATCTGCAGGTACGGATCTGTCACTTGGAGTAAGAATACGAATATAAACCAAAATGTAGCTTCCGTCATGAGTACAACTCTTAAACAGTACAGGCCCTCATGGATACAAAAGCTCCAGTTGGATATTATTAAGAAAAATTGCGTGCGTACAAAGTACATATGTCAGAAGTGAAACCTGCATTGTACATACACCTCTAAACTTCATATGAAATCCTGGTACATGTTGCTAGGATGACACATGATTTCAACTGTTATGAAAGACATTACTATCATCGCTACCATAATTATGTTCTCCTGGTGTCTATGTTGTAATAATACGTCGTGCGCATGACGTCAGAATATACTAAGGTATACTCGCGTCATACATAAGACAATCTCTTCTCCAACTATGACCGCCTGGTACCAAAACACTATAATGCTTCCTATCTCATTTTCTCCCACGTTTAATCGTGTCTGCCTTACTACTATCTCGCTTTTTCGTTTCATTGACTTTCAATAAGTGATGTCACATCCTATTTTGAATAAAAATATTTGAATTATAATAGAACTTACATTTAAAATAGTACACTTCTTCACATAAACCCACCCATTCCAAAACGAATGCCTCAGACCTGAGACGAATGGGCGCAAAAAACTCAGCGGGCTATTTTGTTCATCAAAAAAATATTTTTATAAAGTAATATTGTACAATTAAACTTATTATCTAATAGCCTGAGGGCGGTCGTCATTTATGTTATAGTAAACTTTACCACACAAACGTTTTTTAACAATTCTTTTGAATAACGTAATACTTTTATTTGAGCATTTTCTGGGATCCTGTTGTAAAAGCTTATACATATGTTTGTGTTCCAGCGGGCGCTACAGAGGCGACGACGGAGGCCGAGCCCGAAGCGATGGAGACTGAGTCCTCGCCGCCTCCCGCGCAGACCGCGACTCCCGTGCCACAGCCCGCCGTGCAGGTGCCCGTGCCGCCGCTCATCGTGCAGCAGGTAAAGACATGCTAACAATAAACACACACATACACGCACACACACACATACACATACACAAGCATTCTTAGAAGTTAATTATACTTTTATTAAGCTATTGCATAGCTTCTATCGCGGGCCTTGAGCGTGGAGATCGAATCCAGAAATTCCGTAACGAAAATAACCCAACGAAAGCGCGTATACCTTCTTTAAAGGCCGGCAACGCTCCTGTGATTCCTCTGGTGTTGCAAGAGGTGGGTGGCGGTGATCACTTAACAACAGGTGACCCGTACGCTCGTTTGTCCTCCTATTCCATAAAAAAAAACCTAAAACTTACTTACTAGATATATATATATAGGTATACTTTTTGTGCAGAAGATCCCAGGTTCGAGCCTGGGGTACATCTTGATTTCTTTTTATCACGTTTTTTTAATTTTTATTATTATGACAAGCATTTTTATTTAGTTTCACCTGTCCCGTTGTCTGTCTGTAATCAAATCTTGCAAGTTAAATATTACTCACTTCCCGTTTGCTTTTTATAAAATTAATTTTATCAAAAAAAAAATACTGCATAAATAAATAATTATAATTGCATAAGTTGATAAAAATGCTATGCAATAGCTTTACCGCGGCAGTTCCCGAGTGCCACACGTCTATTTTTATTTTAATTTTATTTTCATTTTTATATACAGTATTTTTATTATATTTTATCTGATTTTAATAATTTAATTTGACTATGTATACATAATTATGTCTGGTACCGAGAAGTTACTGACAGCTGAAACACAGTTCATACTAGTTTAGCTGTCTTTGCTCCCTGTATTGTATGTAAATTATTAATCACTAGCTGACCCGGCAAACGTTGTTTTGCCATATAAATTGTATTGATCTTTTCCTTGCTAGTTGATAAGAGATGGCGCTAGTTGTATTCATTAGTAACAATCACACTTCTTTTATATTTTGTATAATTCACACTATAGTTTTATAAATTATAGCCTATTTGTTATTCTGGTGTGTAAGCTATATTATTGTAAAGTTTCATCAAAATCTATTCAGTGGATTTTGCGTTAAAGAAGTTCAAACATACATCCAGACATACAAACTTTGACATTTATAATATTAGTAGGATAATTTAGAAACATATTTTATTTGTTATACTATTATTTATTGCAATGTTTGGGATATTATTATAATTATTATTAATTATCTGAAGCTATTGTTCTTCCATGCATCTTCATCCACATCAGTATCCATATCAGTCATGACAAATCCATACTAATATTATAAAGCTGCAGTGTTTGTTTGTTTGTTTGTTTGAACGCGCTAATCTCTGGTACTACTGGTCCGATTTGATGCTTCTTTCAGTGTTGGATAGTCCATTTATCGAGGAAGGCTATAGGCTATGTTTTTTTTTCAAAATTAGGGATCCGTAATAAAATTGCTATTTTGTAACACAAGGTGTAAAATCGAAAACCTATTTTTGCGTGCGCTGCAAAAACTATTGACAATAGAACAAAATGATGTACAGGCTATAATATAGGCAATATTTTATTACTTATAAAACTATCGCGTGAATTATACTTTATATGGCAAAACAACGTTTGCCGGGTCAGCTAGTCATTCTCTAACCAGGACTGTCTCACTCCCCGTGTCGGTATCGAAATTATAAGTACGCGCGGTGTCTAGAGGTGTGTCGTTGAAGGTTTTTAAATTAATTTAATTTAACTGTTTCTTGGCAATGGGTTGAAAAAACTGTTAAATCGTGAACGGGTTTTCAATAATCGGTTAATGCATTGATTAATAATTTAATAGGTTCATATTATACTATTACCATTGCTAAATTTAATTTATACCGATTAGCTATTTCTTCAATATTAATATCAAGTTAGTTTACGCTTGCAACTTGATCACCTGTTTTAAATTTATTACAACAAAATGTTAATGTTAACATTTTCAAATGAAATGAAATTATTCCCTTGCAAATTTGCAAGCAATAAAATCTGCTTTTGCGAGGCATTATTCATTCATCAATTTATTGGCGGAAATGCAACTGAGAAAGAGATAGGTGCGAAAGAGTCGGAATTATGCTTCATTTATTGTTTTTTTTTTTTTAATGAAAATATGGGACGAGGCGAGCAGGGCGTTCAGCTGATGGTAATTGATATATGCCGCTCAGGATTATTGAAAAGCCTTAAAATTCTGAGCCACATTACAATTGCGCTCGTCATCTTGAGATATAAGATGTTAAGTCTCATTTGCCCAGTAGTTTCACTAGCTACGGCGCCCTTCAGTCCGAAACACAGAAATGCTTACACATTACTGTTTCATGGCAGCAATAGGCGCCGTTGTGGTACCCATATTCTAGCCGGCATCCTGTGCAAAGGAGCCTCCCACTGGTTGTGAGTTACAGGAAGACGTTGAATTTATTAGCTTATTATTTCAACGGATTTCTTCTTTCTTTCGTTAACGTTATAAAACTATTTCTATAATAATAATAAAACTTTATTTCAAAGTAACTACAGGACTCGAAATAATGTTAGTTAGACTTAAAAACTACGTTAGTACTAAAACATAATCTGAACTAACTACTTATTACAATTATTTGAGTCACTATCTCTCCATACCATCAGAGATAGAGCAACAGTGACTCATATATTTGCAGTCTAACCTGCTACCAATCATCTTCAGGCCACCGTTGGTGCTGCCTCTCATTCTGCGCACCAGGGAACCACATCTTTTGCGCATCGTTGCGTAAAAACAATCTCCCACAACCTGAGAGTTGAACAAAGCAAACAGAATTTTATATCGAGGTGGTACTCGAACGGTTAGCTCAGTTGGTTAGAGCATCAGCACGGAACGCCGGAGGTCGTGGGTTCGAATCCAGCATCGTTCATAAAATTTTGTTTTTAAAATTTTATTTGTGTATTAATCCTAAAAGTGAGGTTTATCACTTTAAAAACGTAACATATTGTTTAAAAACAATGTACTCGCGCTGTCGCGAACATCCCCGATGCACTTCGGAAACGAGGCAACCCCAGTAGCACCCTGAAGGCATTGTTATGTTGGACGCGGTTGGCGCTGTAGGTTCTTCGGGTGTATTTGGCCTACAGACTGCCCGTTTATAAAAACAGTTTATTTATTTAACGATTTCTAAAAATTATAACATTACATCGGAGACTTTGTCATAAAAATGTTAACAATAACGTTTTACACGCCAGGGCACGGCGAAGGGCATAGTGCTGGGAGGGACGCCTCAGAACAAGCTGGTGGTGTCTGGTGCCGCTCCGGGTGGGAAACCGGTGCTGCTCTCTGCACAGAACCTGCTCAACTCTTCAGCCCTCATCCTGCACCAGTCCGGCAAGACGGTGCTGCTACAGAACATCAAACCGGTAACTCACTAACAGATTATAAGATATTTAAATAGAGTTAAATAACTAACACAGTGATGGAGTAATTCAGTGTACTAAATACATTAAAATATCAAAAATAATGGCAACCGTTCTTCACTTACTGAAGTTATAACAAAATATTCAAAAGAAAAGACATGCTACAATTGTACGTTTTTTTTTATGAAAATAAGGGACGAGACGAGCACACGTTCAACTGATGGTAATTGATACGACCTGCCCATTAAAATGCAGTGCCGCTCAGGTTTCTTGAATATCCCCAAAAATTCTGAGTGGCACTACAACTGTGCTCGTCACCTTGAGACATAAAATGGTAAGTCTCATTTCCCCAGTAATTTCACTAGCTGCTTCACGACTGAAATACTAATAATGGCTGTTGTGGTACCCATAATCTAGCCAGCATCCTCTGCAAAGGAGCCTCCCACTGGTTATGTTATGTAATTATATATTCATACTTGAAATCAGGAGGGCTCTTTTACACTGATAAAGACAGCATTTCTGCTTATAGTTTACTGATTGCAGACACAAACCAAACAAAAATAAAATGGCATAACCTCGTAAGACCAACAGTATGTAGAGAGTGGGTTGTATTAATGACTGACGAATAAGGCCAAGCACTTCAACTAAAGATTGTTAATAGTTTTAGATATTTAATTGGCTTGAAATTACTATCTACTTAAGTAGAGGCATTGATTAAGATGTTTTGAAGAGATTTTTGAAAAAAACAAAAGAGTAAAAAAATAGTTCTTTTAGAAGTACTTCAGGTTTTAACCACTGCTTTATGCAAAAAAAAATCATTTGAAACTCTTGCAAAATTTTAACTTCAAATTCATATATATTTGTGCATTATAAATATGGTTATTTTAATGCATTTCTAAGTATGGAGGTTAAATAATTCTTTCAATTTATTATATGGCAAAATTTATTAGTACCTTTGGAAGTACTAGGAAGTAGTAGGATTAAAATTACCTAGTTAGCTCTAGGTTTTGTATGAAAATGTTGTAGAAGCATATACATCGCCCAACAAGACTTACTAACTCGACTCAACCGAGTAGTAGGCGTAACAAGTTTATGTTTGTTCCTCATGTTAACATTATGTATGTCAGTTTTTAGAAAATTCCACAATGTGCTTATGAACATACAGAATATTATCAAAAATGTATTGAAAAGCAACAGTGAAAATGTTTATTTCTTTAAATTTTTCTCTCAATGATTCTTTAGGACCTAGGTTATAAATCGCGCGAATAGCCCTCTTCTGCAGCACAAAGATGGTATTAATATCGGCCGCACTGCCCCATAACAATATACCACAGAACATAAACTACAATATAAAGAACATTATTTCTCTTATACAACCCATGGTCAAATATGTTGTAGTAGGTTAAGGTCCTAAAGAAAGTGTAGTGGAAATCTTAATGTGAGGGGTAGTAGTGTTAGAAGCATCCTAATAAATCTCAAATGTACGAAATATTATTGTCGATGTGCGGTGGAATTCATAAGTTAATTTGTGTTCCAGGTGACGCAGCAGCTAGTACAACAACCTCCGCAGTCCCTGCAGCAGGGCTCCCTGCCCGTCCAGCTCCAGCCCACACAGCCCGCGCAGGCTCCGCCCCCGCAGCCCCAGGCGC
>CATIXQ010000025.1:8588413-8689872 GCA_949711755.1 Leptidea juvernica
CGCAGCCCCAGGCGCAGGCGCAGCCCCCGGCGCAGGCGCAGCCCCCGGCGCAGGCGCTCTTACCGCGGAGAGGACTGTCACTTACTGTTAGTCTACCAAATATATATTCCGTACAAAAGTCGTGCTTAAACATAATTTATGAAAATAAGGGACGAGACGAGCAGGACGTTCAGCTGATGGTAATTGGTATGGCCTACCCCATTACAATGCAGTGCAGGATGAGTTCAATGAGTTCAGAATATTTATTATCTCAAAAAGAATACAAATTCACTTACTGAGATACTTAAACTAACATGATACATATATTGAGCGGCAAATCGTTATATACTATACACAATTTAAGACGTTATATTTAAAGTTACAATAATTACACAGAGTTACAATAAATACTAATTAGGTAGATACATTAATAACGAAATAGGTGGGTAACGTATAAAATAAATGTTTACAGTAATGAATAAAATACCTACACTATTTTATTATTTATTATAATGACAGCTATGAGGGTATTTGTTTATTAAGGTCTCGTTCATGGTCATAGCCGGAAGCGGTCTAATAAAATAAGTTATGAGAAATCCTTCAAAATGTGGTGTTTTAACGTTTTTTTAAAAACATTTAATGATTGTAATTCTTTAATATCTTTTGGGAGGTTGTTATACAATTTTGCCCCTTCGTACATTATATTTCTTGTTCCATATTTTGTTCTAGGTTTTATTAAGCAAATATTGAGGGCTTGTCTTGTTAGAATTTTTTGAATGTTTATTCTTTTTGTGAATGTAATTTGTGTATGTAAATCCTTAGTTAAAATTTTTCTTATGAGAATACATGTGTTATATTTATATATTTGATTTAAATTCATTAATTTTGTTTCCCGATATATTTGAACAGTAGGAGTTAGGTAGTTGTATCGAAACAAAGTTTTAATAATTTTATTTTGACTTATTTGTAAGCTTTTTAAGTTAGTTTTTTCCGCCGTTCCCCAAATTTCCACTAAATATTCTATATGTGGCTTTATCATGGAATTATATATTAAATACCGCACCTTTTTTGGGAGGCATCGGGCCATTCCACGAAGTGCTCCTGTTAGGGATGTAAGTTTGCTCCGTACACTTTCTATATGCGGTTTCCACTTTAATTGAGGATCAAGAATTAATCCCAAGTATTTCTCTTTGTTAACATTGTTAAAAACTTGACTGTTTATAGTCAATGGGTTGTAATGACCAATTTCTTTATTTTTTGCAGCGAATATAATATAATTTGTTTTGCTTGTATTTATGGTTAGTAAATTTGTTTGCAACCATTCATGTAGAAGATCAAGGTCATGTTGTGCTTTTTTTACTATGGTATTTATTGATTGACCCGTGTAGAATAAACTTGTGTCATCAGCGTATAATGTTATATCTCCTTGTAAACCGATTTCATGAATATCATTTATGTAAATTAAAAATAATAACGGTCCAATAATTGAACCTTGTGGAACGCCATAAGTTACTAATTGGGGACTGCTCTGGGTATCTCCTAATTTCGTTATTTGGTATCGATTTGAGAGGTATGACTGAAAGATTTCATAGGCCGATCCAGTTATTCCTATGGATTTTAATTTAGTTAAAAGTTTTTCATGGCTAACAGTGTCAAACGCCTTTTTTAAATCGATGAATATACCAAGAATTATATGTTTCTGATCTATGCTGAGTTTTAGTGATGTAATTAAATCCATTGCCGCAGTAAGAGTATTTGATTTAGGCCGGAAACCATATTGTTTTTTAAATAAGAAATTTTTAGATGAAAGGTACTCGTTTAAACGATTATGTAAAATTCTTTCAAATATTTTTGATAATATAGGTAGTACTGATATTGGTCTGTAGTTGTTCGGATTGGTTTTACTGGATTCTTGAAAGACCCAAAAATTCTGAGCGGCACTACAATTGCGCTCGTCACCTTGAGACAAGATGTTAAGTCTCATTTGCCTTTTGACCGAAATACGGTAATGTTTACACATTACTGCTTCACGACAGAAATAGACACCGTTGTGGTACCCATAATCTAGCCGGCTTACTTCTTCTTCGTCGAATTACTCTTGACAGAGCAGTCGTGGTCACGTCGAACGACGAACGATTCTACGCCAGTTATCCCTGGCCATTGCTTCTCTGGCACATGTGTTGAAGGGAGTGTTGGGGCTTTGGTCTGGTCTGTCCAGCGCATAGGGGAGCGCCCTCTTGACCTACTGCTGTTGACCCTTCCCTGAACAGCAAGTATCTCATGCTCTCCTCGTCGTGTGCTATGTCCGAAGTGTCAGTGTGTAGATATAGAGTTCTTCAGGTATCGAGACGTTTGTGCGGCGTTGTGTCCAAGATACTCGTAGCATTCGTCTCCAACACCACATTTCTAGTGCGTCAATCCTTTGTCTCTCACCTTCTTTGACTGTCCATGTTTCGGCACCGTATAATAGTATGGGAAACACAAGAGATCTCACTAACTGGACTTTAGTAGCTTTGGTGATATTCCTGTCCCCCATATCCTCGTCAACTTCCGCATTTCAGATCTGGTAATAGCAATTCGCCGTTTAATTTCGTCTTCCGAGCCACCAGTATTAGCGACAAGTAATCCTAAGTATATGTATGACTGTACAGTGTACAACCTCGCAATAAACAATTGTTGTTAATACACATAGTTTATTATTCAAGTGAAGAATGTTATATCTAGAGACCGAATTATATGCTTTTGCATATTTAGTATAAATTAGAGTACAGCGGTAGTTGCATATTTTAGAAATAAAAATTTATTAATTATCGATCTCGCTCATCGTTTGATGCTTTTCATTGTAAGCCCAAACATTGCACTCAAATTTAAATTCTACCCAGTAGACGTAGAACGCTCCTTTTCCGCTTACAAAAATTTGCTAAGCGACCGTAGACACAATTTGTTCACAGAGCCTTTAAAACAGTTCTTAGTAGTACATATTTTAAAGATAAATCTTAAATTTCATTGTTACCTAAGAAGGTATATCTTGTAATAGTTTTTTTTCACAAATACGATTACCAGTATAAAGCCTTTATAAAATAAAAATAAATATCTATTAATATGACTTTTTATTTTTTCCAGTCTAATTGTATGCATATTTTGGCCCTTTTTATGGATTTTCGTGCATATTTTAGCTATTTTACTTGCATATTTTGGGCATTTTTTGTAGCATATAATCCGGTCTCTAGACTCTACCTATGTCTTATAAACCTATCCGATACTCTACCTACCTACTTTAATAAGAATGCCGATTTCTAACGGTCTGGCAACTATTACCGACTGTTCTTGGTCGATGCCGCACCCAAATATGTGCTATAATAAAATGAAAAATTGCCCTCGCGAAACGTCAATATGCTGCTCTCTCCTTTGCTCTACAATAAGAACCGCGAGAAGACTTTTATCTACACACTAAGCAATTTTGAGTCTTATTATCAAATTCAGAAATGGAAAGTCTACTGTAACCTACTTACTAAGAATTAAACACACACACATTTTATTTTTACTTATTATAAATTTGTTTCACTTGTCATTGTCAGTTTCGGGGTTTTAAGTACTCTCAAAGCAAATGCTGACTACACATAACTAAAACTTGGCATTGCAGATATCCATGGGCAGCATTTTTATTGTTCTATCGAGTACTTAAGGCAATTTCCCCTTTGCCCCATGTCATATAATATATACCATTGTTGTTTTCTCATAAAACTATGTATTATTCCAGCGAGAACAAATGTTGGAAGCGCAGGATATGTTCCGGAACGCCAACCGGGTCACTCGACCAGAGAAGGCGCTCATTCTGGGCTTCATGGCGGGTTCCAGAGGTGAGTACGACTTGCACTGATATTGGCATTGTAACTGAGACGAAACTTATATTTTTTCATTGATAATTTTTACACCTATACACCCCACTCTATTTTTATATCGCAAAATATTGTATTGTACAATGTATTGGCGCCAAAATGAGAAAACTCAATGAACCTTCATATAAAAATGACAGATTCCAAATTCAAATGTAATAATATTTTGTTTGTTTTTAATTGTAAAAGTATTTATGGCCAGACTAAGTATAAAATGTTTGGCCGCAAATCGTATTAACTATCATCTATCTATTTCAACAGACAACCCGTGTCCGAACCTCGGCAATATAGTGACGATAAAGCTGTCGGAAAACATCGAGAACGTTCTGCAGTCGGACGACACGTACCTCACTATGCTGTCGGAGATGCACTTCCAAATGAACTACAACAACGGCCAGTGGACCAGGCTGAAGAAGTACCGGCAGATAGACGGCATGGTGCCGCAGAAGATCCCGCCCGGCTCCACCGTCATCTCCGCAAACAACCAGCAGCCAGTCGTCTCCATAGCCAACCAGGGCTGACTTCAGGCAGGTTATCAGGCTGGTCCCGTGTTAGATCTCACCCGGTTCCACCGTCGACAGTCGGCCATGTTGGTAGTCGACCACATCTGATCAATTTTTACCCGGGCTTAGTTAGTTAAAAACATGTAAATATAGCAGTAAACGTTACAAGAAGTACACGGCGTATCTAAGATGACACCACCTTGTTGTAACGTCATCATCAGTCATAAGGCTAATCAGCAGATTTCCCGATAGCAAAAAATAACTTATAATATATGCTTTCCGTTCTGGGAAACTGTAATCGCGCGATATGCCTCAGATCGGTGTGATTTTGGTACGTTCTGTCAATGCATGTTATTTTACGTGTAGCAATAGATTGCTTATAATTGGGATGATTTGAGTGAATGTATCTGAAAGCTATTGAAACAAGCTTTAAATTGATGCAAAATAAACCATCTTATAAACAAAATAAGGGTCAAAACTTGGTGAGGGAATAGTGTGCCGTACGGCACTGAATTTGTGTATCTGAAAAATTATTGTTCGGGGCACTGACGATTTGTCGTAGGGTACATGCAACTGATAAGGAAATCACAACAGATTTTTTGAAAAAACAGAGAGCTAAACAGACTGTAATGTAACTTTCTAGTTAATGATTAGCTAGGGTAACGAATTTGTGTGGCCTTTGGAAATATTGTAGTACAGTTTTCATATGGTGTACAAACAGGGCCGCAGTTGTATTACTGAGGCGTGACTGTTATTAAGTTGGCATGAGGGTGTACTGTCTACTATTTGGTAGCATTTCAACTATAAACTTAGTATAATAGCGTAATAGACAAACACTCTCCTCATTACGGCGAGACTAAATTTAAAAAGTTCACTTGTGTTAGTTTTACAGATGTGTTAGTGAGTTAGTAAAGTGTGTATATTGCTTTTACACAATCCCTACGACAAATATTGATAAATGACGTCATATTAACGTATACAATATTGTATTATCTAACACATATTTTTTAAATGATTATAAGCTTAAGAAAATAGAGTTTACTGCGTATATAAAATGTAATATTTAGTATTTTAGTGTTTTATGTTCTACGAAAAATACGAAGAATTTCTTAAATTGGATTGTTCCGATGTGTAACAACACAATTTAATATAGAACACGACGCCATTATATTTTTTTAATTAATATCCGTTAAAACACAGAACAATAACGATAAAAATTAAAATGCGGTCCAATTTGACAGGAGACTAATGGACACTAAATTGTTTCATGTTTCCATGGTCTTGAGATCTATTCCGTCTCTTTCTCACACCTAGGTTTTTATGTAATGATAGTTATTTCACTTTCACACAGCGTTCGTCTGTAACGGTAGTATACTAAGTTTATGATTTCAACACCCTGTAAATCTTTTTGATTTGTATTATGCGTTATTAGGCTCTTTGGACTCAATTGTGTAAATGTTATTTACACAATTGAGTGGCGCCTCAATCCTCATACATAATGAGAGCTCGCGGGTGAAATGGTAATTAATGCCACGTGTTGGTGCGTACATGATTGTTTTCCGCCCTACAATGCTACAGCACGCGTTTAGCACCACCGACCATAATAATTTAATATTTTAAATAAAACACTTAAATAAAACGCGTGCAGGTGAAATTAAAGAAGATAGTATTTGTCACAATAGATAGTTGTCACGGTTAGTTGCCTCAACAAATGACGCTAAACTTCATAATTACAAATATTATCTTGACTCATTTCATCTGCAGTCAGTTAACTAAAATAATAATGAAAATATTACAATTGTTCGCGGTTTAATCTTTTAAAAAGTGTTTATATTTAAATGTGAAACAATCGCGTTAACCAAATAAGCTGAGCGGATCTCCCATCGGGTGAATCCAATTGATTTATATGTTAAATTGTTTCTCGGCCATTTCTGGACCGATTTAAAAAAAAATTATAACAAATAGAAAGCAAACATGATTTACAAATTATCCTAAATGAGCACGCGCTATTTATATTTATTAAAAAAATATATCCTGTGACGAAATGAGGCGCTAATTCCTCATGTTTAAATATGGCGCCAAATTCCAAAAGATTATTTTAATCGTTTTTGTTTGGATTTTTTTGTTCTGTTTGTGTACACAGACTTAGTTTACCTCGCTTCGCTCAAATATACGCCGCAGCGAAGCGGTACGACAAGCGATTGCGGCATCCTAGTATTTGGTACTTTGTAATAACTGAAATGTTGACCAATTCTGTGAATGAGATTTTAATTTTAATAATGTAGAGTTAAAGTATCGACTGGTTTGGAAATGTGATCTCTTTTCCCCACGTTGTCACGAGCTGTGGCCTTTTTCTGCAGATTACGTATATCAGTGTTGCTTAACCTTTTTAGGCCATGCCCCACCTTAACATTTCTAAAATTTTTATGCCCCCCATAAATACCATACATAATTTTTAACCTTTAAAAGTTGTTTTGGGAGTAAGAAATATAAATGATAAGTTTTAGGTAGAAATCACTATAAAATTGTTATCAAAACATCGTAAGTAGAATTTCAAAACATATAATGAAAAAAAACATCAAAATAATTTTAATATTGATTTTTCCTTGTTCATTTAGTGAGATTTTATATTAGGTTCCAATGTCTCAAGTCTCCGCATTGTGTTATAACAAGTCGATTTTTTTTTAGTAGTAAGTCATTTACAGCACTAAATCTACATTCAGCTAAATATGAAGATGGAAAGGGTAGTAAAAGTTTAATGCACATTCTTGGAATTTGCCTTTTTTGTTAAATATATCATCGACATCTAGCATTGCATTATAATAACCCAAAGGTTTAGAGTCGTGTCGAGTATTTTTAAATTACCCCCCTTAACTATCAAATTGCCCCCTTTAACTATCAAATTGCCCACCTATAGCTCTCCACGTTACGAAATACTAGCTTATAGGATAATTATTAATTCGATACAGTTTGTTCTTTTGTATCAACAGTGTGCCAAATTCGAAGTATTTAAATTATTTATAAAGATTCTTCTTGAATCATGATTTTTCTAAATTTGACGGAACATTTTTCATGTTCAATAAGTGAATTGTTAATTTCGACATTGAACTACACATTGTAACACTCTGTATACAAACTACAGTGGCAACGGTCTGGTTAGAGGTTTGTCATTGAAGGTTTTTAAATCAATTTAATTCAACTGTTTTTTGTCAATGGTCAACAGGTTGAATAAACTGTTAAATCGTCAACGGGTTTTGAAAAATCGGTTAATGCATTTATTAGTAATTTAGATTTTTATTAGGTTTTTATTTCGTCAATGTAATATCAAGTCAACGTTTTCGTTCGCAAATTCGTCAACTGTTTTGTATTACGCTGTTTTAGTGAGGCATTCAATTTCTTCATTTATTGCGAGTTACAGGTTAAGACGTTGATTGAATTTATTAGCTTATTATGTTCAACTGGTTTTTTCGTTGAAGAAAAACAGTTAATTCGTTAACGAATATAAAACTGTTAATAAAAACAGTTTATTGATTTAACGACCACCTCTAGGTCTGGTGACAGCTACCAGTATCAGAACTTGACTCGTTGTCAAAGCTAATATAGCTTGTCAGAGAGCTTAGATTAAGGATTGGTCTCCGCTGCGCTCCAACTAGATACCGCACTACCTAAGAACAATTAAGTTTTTTTATTACGGCAACTATTAGATGCTTGTGTGCGTGGCATCTTGACACTCAATGGCATCTTCCAAATTTTGTAACATACGCTTCGTGTTGTTTTACATTGAAATTAATAAAATACAAAATACTTATTGATGATATGTGATCCCAGTGTCCTTCTTCTTTCTTGTATTATTATATTTTTTTACAAAGTTTTACTACGCAACCCGGAATTTTAGTTTCAATTATTAGCAAAGTTTAGCAAACAGAAAATATGGCGCGTCAACGTCACACATTGTTCGAGACGGGTTCTTGTCTACGCCTGCGGTATCTAGTTGGAGCGCAGCGGAGACCAATCCTTAATATAAGTTGTCGAGCTTATTTATAATTACGTAGACTCTTTCTGTATTGTTATTTATTTTGTTAAAATGTGATTAACTTATATAATTTATATGGATATAACCGCTTGCTGTTAGACAACCAATGAAAACAGGCCAGTTTTAATACTTTACTGTGCGTGACAAGCTACGTTTTACACGCGCGATTTGTATGTCACTTTGTATTAGTGTGCGTGCATTGCTCAAAATAGAGGTCAACTGTCAACCTCAATTTATTTCGACGTTTTCACTGTCGTATCTAAACGTATAAATGATCATAGATTTTGTAAGTATTTTGTCGTTCACGAAGCCCGCTTTGTATAGCAGAGTCTAATAACATACACTCTTCATTGGCCAGATCTAAAATGTAACGCCATCAACTCAAACAATAATATTTGCCTTATTGTTTCCTTTGATAACGTAATAACATCAGAAGTATGTGTGTTTGAAGAAGCAATGTTTATATTTTTTCTTTCATTTTGCACCAAATATTAACACGGGTGTTCAAAACGCTTACTATAATGACTACCAGTGCTGTTCACAACGCTGTGGCTTGCGCCCCACGTTGGACTGTGCGCCACACAGACACAGTCTTATCTCTGAAACACTCTCGAGACGCTAACACAAAGCGATGTTCTCATTGCCAGAGTGTACTCGTATGACTCTTCCCACACCACCTAACTAGTACGAGCGCATTCACTTTACCAGCGGGAGGCTCCATTGTACAAGATGCCGGCTAGATTATGGGTACCACAACGGCGCTTATTTCTACCGTGAAGCAGTAATGTGTACGCACTATTGTGTTTCGGTTCTGAAGGGCGCCGTAGCTAGTGAAATTACTGGGCAAATGAGACTTAACATCTTATGTCTCAAAGTCTCAGGGAGACTAAATGGACACTAAATTGTTTAATGGTCCATCTATTCCGTCTCTCTCACACCTTTTCATGTACGGCTAGTTATCTCACTTTCACACAGGGTTCGTCTATTACGGTAATATAATAAGTTTATGGTCGTAACCCATCGTCGTTGGACTATTGTTGCTTATCATAATATTTATACCAAAACGACTAAAAAGCAATTGTGTGGTTTTATGAAACCACGATGCAAGTGAAACTTTTTTCACAAAATAACATAGGTATTAATCAGCATAAAAAAAAACGAATTTATATATTATGCTTTACATTTTCATAAAATAAAAAAAAACTATCATGTGGGGTTCGAACATACTCTTCCGATACCGAACTCCAATATGCGAACTATAGGCTCCGCCCGACCGTCACGCGACTTGCAACACACAGACGAAAAAGTTTGAGACGATGTAATAAAAGTTTCACTTTAAAAACACTTGCCTTATTGTAGCAAAGTTATAGATTTTATCTGTTAGGGTGTGTACACACCAGACAGTCTCAATAAGAACACGGACTCGCAACATTGTGCGGGACATATTATAAATGATTAATTGTTAGCTAAAAGTTCACTAGAGATTAAATAATTAAAATCGATATTAATAGAGAACTGAGTGGTAACTGGGTCCACAAGATATAGAGATAATATTGTAATATTAACAAAACCTCTCATGGTTTTTTTTAAATTTATTTAATTAGGCTTAAATTCTAGGCGCTTTTGAATAGTCACATTAAGTATTTCTTTTAAATGTCTGAATCTGCTATCTGTTCGAAAAAAAGTTGAGCTCGTGAGAAGAACATACAAGAAACTCAACGGCTACTCTTTTAAATCAAATTGTGTGAAAATATAAAAAAAAAAAAATCAAATATTTTTATTCAAAATAGGATTTAAAATCACTTATTGAACGTCAAAAACTACCACCCTTTCAAAAAAGACTGCCTCAGACCTGAGAAGAATGGGCGCAAGAAACTCAGCGGGCTTTTTTTTAATATAAAATATGGATTAAAATGTGATATCGTACAATAAACATTTATAATTAAAGAGCCTGAGGGTGTTGGCTTTATTCCCAGTCCGTGGTGTCATTAAGAAAATCGTTTATGCTATAATAACCTTTCCCACACAAACGTTTTTTAACAATTCTTTTAAATTTCGTAAAACATTTGTTTTGTACATTTTCTGGGATCATATTGTAGAAGCATATACATCGCCCAACAAAAGACTTACTAACACACATATGACATATAAGTTGGAATAACGATCACTAATGTAGGTACCGAGTGAATCACAGAATACAATTCGGAAGTTACGATTACATTAAAATATAACTCTTTAACGGATTAAAATAAGTATTCTAAGAATTGCATAATTTTTGTACGTTGTTAACATAGAGTTTTGTACGGAAGTATTTAAATTATTGTCACCGCAAGCGCCTTTGATAGTCCGAAGATTCGCAGTAAAGGTGCTTGCACACTTGACTGGAATAAGTTCATAAACATTTGTTTTTATCTGATTGTAGTTTTTGATGTTGTTATTGTCTAACGTTTAGCTTAGCGTTACTTAAATTAATTAATTGTTATCAACTCTAATCGATCATATAATAATAATAATATTGACACACATTTTACACAAATTATCTTGCCCCAAATTAGGCATATAGCCTGTGTTATGGGTTGCAAGACAACGATATATTTAATACAGTATACTTACTTAAACATACATAAATACATATAAACATCCATGACTCGGAAACAAATATCCGTATTCATCAGATAAATGCTTGCACCTACCGGGATTCGAACCCGGAACCCTCTAGCTTAGTAGGTAGGATCGCTAACCAATACAGGTCGTCATATATGTTGGACATATGAGAAACACCTGAACCATGCAGTTGGATTGCATTTTAAGAGTTTTCCACCTATATTCACACGATATCTCTGACGTAACCTGAAGGCGTAGTGTCTTGAAATTTGGTAGGAATATTCCTTTTGCCGAGTAGAGGTCAACTGAGAAATTCATTCTTTTTATGAAATTCCACCCGCAAGAGGTTTTTTTATTATGAACAGAGCAACGTCTGTCGGGTCAGCTGGTATGTTTATATAATACATCGCTCGGTTGTTCCATGAAATAAATTAGTAGTCCAAGTGTGGGATTTTTTAAAATCGCGTGAAATTTAACTTCGATTTGTGTGACGCTATGATGCTTTCCACTACTGTCACTAGATGGCGCTCAATCGACGCCATACAAATCGTGGTTAACTTTCACGCGATTGTAAAAAATCCCACACTTGGACTGGTTTTTACTACTAATTTATTTCATGGAACAACCGAGCGATGCATTATATCAATATACCAGCTAACCCGACAGCCGTTGCTCTGTTCATAATAACTTGGCACTTATAGAGAAATGGAGAAAAATCATCATAATTTTCTAAGGCGCCTCTTAATACTGACATAAGCCACGCCCCAACCCCCACCGCTAATTATTGTGATAAAAGTGTGATCGAATCTCAAACATCAATTATTCTAAAGTCAAAATCTATCATTTTGACACAGTGTTGAGTTTTTTATGAATTTATTGACAGACAAAGTCAACACAGGACGGTCAAACGAGACAGTACATTAACATGAGAATAAATCCAATTTCCAAAAAAAAATTTATGTTTCTTAAATTGATAACCCTCACTTCTGGGATTAATTACACAAATAAAACTGAAAACAAATTTTATAAACGATGAACCTGAGAGTTGCACACAGCATACAAGATTTTATCTATACGATACGTCACTGGAACGGTTAGCTCAGTTGGAAGAGCGCTCGCACGGAACGCGAGAGGTTCGAGTCCCACATCGTTCATAAACTTTATTTGTGTATCTAATATCCATTTTGATTATGTATACAGTGCTACAGTAGATACTGTTAGAGAGTAGTGCGAGTTGCGTGTAATACTGTTAATTGTTTTGTGATGACTACCCCCTCGCACTAATTAAATATAAGTCTCTACACTTTCCACTTACGTGTTACACTATCAGCGTGCTCTAAAACAATTATTCTGTATGTAAATAATGTTTGTTAAATGTGATATTGACTTAGATAATATATACGTCTAGATAGAGTCTCTTACTGTCAGACAACCGATAAAAACAGGCCAGGAATATTATTTTAGTGTGCGTGACAAGCTACGTCTTTCACTCGCGATTTGTATGAGACTATGTGTTAGTGTGCAGGATTTGCTCAAAATAGAGGTTAGTTTTTTCACAGCTGTCATAGTCTATCTACGCGTATAAATGTTCTAAGGCTATTGATATAAAAGTTTCATAAATTGCAAAGGAATGACAAAAAGCAACGAGAGAAGTCACTATTTTTAATTAGATATACATGCCGCTACGAGGTTTAAGAACGCGGCTGGAATAAGAACTAAGGAAGCTATTTTGTGAGATGTCTTCACCTTTTATATATTATGGCACTATTGTTGATCTTACGCCTTGTTCACATATCAGAAACAATGGAAAACAAAAATCTTCCTTTTTCTCCCCTCGCCGCGCCACATACTCTTTCTCAATGTGGATCCGGCCTTAGCCGAAGCTACACGCTATAACATGTTACTTTTTTGTTTTCTAACCAAAAAAATTAGGCCTAAACTGTACTATGCATGTATTTGTAACAAGATAACATTAGGATAATCTATACTTATTAATAATAAAAAGAGTTAAATACTCTTAAGCACTGACATCAAATTTCTAAAAACAATGTTATAGGTATTTTTCCATGTTGTTATTGGGTAATATGTAAATGAACGAAACTAATTGTATTATTTAATGGGGATCTTAAATTTAAGATTATCGTTTGCAGACCGGGCGTTGTATGTACAGCCAGTGTCATAAAGACAGCGTCACCCACTGCATTAAAAAATATGGCAAGACCCATACCATATACATCGATTCACCAAATTTGACCGAATAGTGCTACGAAAATTTATCGAAGTAGGCGTTACTTTGCGGAAATCCATAATTATACAAATGATTTAAGTTCTTACAGTCTTTTCTTGCAGTCTCGTGCCAGATTTTGGCGATACAACACGTCCTGAGGATGCCTCGTGTAGAGGCGAAACACGTGTCGAATTGTTTAAAAACAAATATTGGCGGAATTAACACTAAAGAGGACTTAAATCATTTGTACAAATAGTGCTACCACAAATCACCAAAATATAGAATCATCCAGTCTTCAAAAATTTGGATACATTTGTGGAAAATGAACTTGGTGTGAGGATATAGGATTCAAATTAGATTGTTAACAAACTTTAAATTCATTTGACACATTAATATTAACATTTTTGACGCTGACTGTACCTGAAAGCTCTTGGGTACTGCAAACTGATTCCTATTTCCGTGTGTAATAAAATTAAGAAAAATTATTGTATGTACTTGTAGCATCATGTTTTTGACGAAAACGTCTTAATACGCCTGAATCCCCTACGTTGTTCAGTCATGGGGATAGACAGGACTAAAAAGTATAGTTCATCCCCGAGTATTGTAACTGGAGACATGGGGATAGGTATATAAATGGTTTCATTACGTATATTTATTGATCTGTGCGATCTAGATCGTAATACTTGGAGGCGATGGACGGAGTAAACAATTATTGTGTTAAATCAATTTTGTGTAAATCTTGAATTATATATTTTGCTTACATAATAGTTTATTGTAATAATTTAATATGGCATAAAATTAGTTAATTCGTGTCAAAGTTGGTGTTTTCGCGAAGGAACAGATTGTCATAATCCTGAATGCGTAAATGTTTTATCGTAGGAGAGAAGTTTATATTATGTTAAGTTAGGTTTATATTTTGTTGTATGATGTTTCTAGATATATAATATTCACATTGTATATAGTAGATAGTACAAAATATTAAATGAAAACTTATATAAAATTATAAATTGTTTTATTTACATTTTTAGAAAAGGCTGTTGCTGACCGTACATTAATCGGACGACTAATATAAAAAAATAATCGTCCATAACTTTTGAAATAGCTGACTGTTATAGTTCCTCGGGGATGTACGGTGCGAGCACCAGTGAAAGGCTCCTTTGTATCGGATGCCGGCTAGATTATTGGTATCACAACGGCGCCTATTTCTGCCGTGAAGCAGTAATGTGTAAACATTACTGTGTTTTAGTGTGAAGGGCGCCGTAGCTGGTGATATTACTGGGCAAATAGACTTAATATCTTATGTCTCCAGGTGACGTCGAGGCGCAGCACTGCATTGTAATGGGTAGGGCGTATCAATTACCATCAGATGAACGTCCTGCTCGTCTCCTTATTTTCATTAAAAAAAACCAGCGAAGCGGTGGGTGGGACGACCATCTGCACAGTTTGAGGACTAAGGGCAGTCACGTTCGCCGCCGCGATTATATCAAATCAAATTTTATTTTGATATTTCTTAGATAGTAATAGGTTTTTTGTTCAAAACGTAATATTTGGAAGCAATTGTGGAGGACATGATTTGAATAGGAATAGGAATCGGGGTGTAGATGGAGAATTCCACAAGAAGTACGAGAAATACAGATATTTTTTTTTCGAGTATGCCGGAATGAGAAACTATAACAGGTGGACCTGGTACCACAAGCAATACCCGTTCACGAGTTGACGCACGGACCAGCCATTATTCCCTTCGCACATATTTGAGGGAAGGATACGACCCAGCACACGATGCCGCAGCAAGCATTGCCATTTCAGTGAGCCGACGAACCAAAGCACTATAAGTCTGTTGAGGGTAATAACAATTCTGTTAGCGATAGATAGTCTTTCAGGATTTTTTAAAAATTATAACACAAACTTAAATATTAAGATTTATTCTTGGTATCTTATAAATACCTACTTATATTAATAAAAAAAATATCACATAATTAACCTTTCAGCATTAAATGGCATAATAAAAAACTCCAGAATTAAAATTACACCATTCTTCAAATTATTTACTAAAAGTAATTTCACTCGTATCGATCCGTTTTCGATAAGTGTCCACCAGGGGGAGGCACCGGTAGATAACTGCAATAAAAATGGTATTATTGAAACCAAAGAGTTTTCACCTGTGGGAGGCTCCTTTGCACAGGATGCCGGCTAGATTATGGGTACCACAACGGCGCCTATTTCTGCCGTGAAGCAGTAATGTGTACGCATTATTGTGTTGGAGTCTGAATGGCGCCTTAGCTAGTCAAATTACTCTAAAGGAGACGAGCACAATTATAGTAACGCTCAGAATTTTTGGAATTTACCTTAATTTTTTGGTACCTAATGAGGTAGTGTGAAGTAGTGTGTAGACAATTATTATGTCCTTATGTGTCTTATGTATTATGATGTAAATGTAGTTTGTGTACGGTTTTTTTAGGAGTTCTCATTCAGGTTGATTATATATATGTATATATGATAATTCGTAAATTCGGCTTAGTAGTGTGTAGTCAGTGCTTCTAAGACCCAGATTCTAAAACAACCTGCGAAAGGTAAATCTGCGTACGATGGTGTTGTTTACCTACTTACCTACGAGGCAAACCACTGCCAGTAGTAGTTTCGGAAGTACCTTCCGGTACCTTGGAACTATTTTGCGCAGTGATAATCTTCTCGAGTCTGAGATCTCTGCGCGAGTCGCGAAAGCAGCTTCAGCTTTCGGTGGTCTTAACCGACGAGTTTGGAAATCACATGACCTGAAACTCCACACAAAACTCGCTCTCTACAAGGCCATAATCTTACCATTGTTGCTCTATGCCTCGGAGACCTGGTGTCTTTACAAGGGAGATATCAGACGCCTTGTTACCTTCCACATGAAGTGTCTTCGGGTGAGATGGCAGGATCGTGTGCCAAACTCGGAGGTTCTACGTCGAGCCAAGCTCGCTGGAATGGAGTGTATGCTAATAAAAGGCCAACTATGCTGGTGTGGACAACTTGTACGCATGGAGTCTTCCAGATTACCAAAAAAGGTATTTTACTCTGAGCATAGCTCAGGTAAACGAAAGCCTGGAGGACAGTTTCTGCGTTACAGGGATGTCTTAAAACGCTCTTGACTGCAATTGACATATCTAGTGAGTCATGGAAGGAGCTTGCAACGCAGAGGTCGGAGTGGCGAACTGCTGTCAACACGGGTATAGAAAACTTTGAGTGTTCCCGTCTCGAAGACCTCGACGCCAAACCCCTGATCCGAAAAACTCGACCCAAGCCCTCCTACAACTATACTCGCAATTCAAGTGGGTCTCTTTACTGCGCTTCTTGCAATAGGACCATCAAAACAAAATTTGGTTTTGCGAGTCATGCTCGCGCTCATGCAAGAGCCCAGGCGAAGACGAGCTAAGGGTGTCGCCGTCGACGGGTATGTCTGGGAGGACATCATCATCATCATCTTATATATTGTTATTAGTAACTGACACAAAAAAGTAAAAAAACTACGCTTAAAAAAACCGACTTCAAAAACTAAAAATGTATAAAATAACTAAATTATAAAAAAATTATTTAATACACATCATATGCAAACCTTTACCTTTAATATTAATAAATTTGTATGTGCTACATATTGTAGGTTTGAAGTCTGTTCTACATTTTGATAGGTTATGTTGTCAGTGCATATTAAAAGTTATTGAATACACATTTGTATACATTAACGATATTTGTTGGAGGTGTCGGAAAAATATATGCTGTCTTGCTTTCAACAAAAACGCTGTCTAAACCCATTGAGATAAAACAAAATAATATCTACAGAAAAGTCAGCAATCGCATATGTCTATCTCTTAAGGATAACTTTCTATATCCATTTTAATACTTTAAGAAATAGTAATAATTATTAAGCGGTAATGTAAAAGCTGTTTACAAAAATACTTACGATATTAATCCTACATATTATAAAATCATTAATTTCCGATGGCTTTACACTACATTGTTCCCGAATACTTATATACTTAGATATATAAATTTTTTTCTATTGACAGAACAGCGTCTGTTGGGTCAGTTAGTTAGGTATATTTTAATGCAAATTTAAAAGAAATTAGCTGAGTTTCTTGGGCTCATTCTTCGCAAGTCTGTTGCATATATTTTCGAGTAGTTGGTAGATTTTGGCGTTCAATAATTGATATACTAATAGGTGTTCTATTTTGAATAAAAATATTTATTGAATATTTATCTTATTTGTCTTCATCTTCAGTTCAAGAATTCTCGTATTTAATATTTTGTGAGTGAATATCACAACACGTAGGTTCAAATTTATCTGCTTTGGATAGAAAAAAGTGTGTGTATATTTATGTATGCACGCAAGAAGATATACTTCTATGGCCTAATGAAATGAAAATCATTAAAATGATTTATTCGTCGTGCTATTCTACGTTTTTAGAAAGAACAATTTTGTAAAATTCTTGCAAAGATGGCTTTGACAGTTAATTATTAAATAATGAACACGGCTGTATGGGCTTGAACCATTTGCCTGTCCTAATAGTGGACGAAGAAAACAAAAAAAAAGCAACGAATGATGCAATCGTCAGAAAATTTTAACCAACTTTGTAACCAACTTCACCCCGTTACTTATGTGCTACAGTGATGCGCGCGCATCTTAAGTTTCACTCTCATCATTTTTTCATATCGCGCCTAAAGAAGTATGACTCAAAAACAATTATTATACTAACCAAACAAGAATGCGGCCTCGGGCACAAACACCAGGACACTCCAGAAGCCCTCCTCCGTGGCCCGAAACAGGAACTCCAGGATTACCACAACGAACCCGATCATGATGAACGCCAGCGCGTACCACAGGTATATTTGCAGTAGCAACGCGTTCTCCTGAAGTTACAATCTCAAGTAATCCCTCTGGGCTCATGCGATTCTGATGTAACGCTGCTGGCAGCAGAACACTCACTGACCTCTACTATATACCACTGGATTGTCGGCTGTCAAAGTGCTTTTGTGCCTGTTTGATATTCGCCATTTTGGCGCTGTTGGCCGTGTAGCGAGAGTCTGCGGTACTAAAACTAGTGATGACAACCTCAGCAAACATCGATAGATGGTGGGAAACTATTTACAATAAAAATTGTGTAGTTTATTACGTTGATTCTTGATGTTATAAAAAAACGGGAAAACGAATGAAAATAATTCAAAATGCAAAAATACTTCAGAGTATTATAAGTTCAAGTCAAAATTAGTTCTCTGGATGCTCGCGAGTGGCGCTTCAAATAGGCACAAAAAATTTGCTGTCAAACATATGGGAACAGCCTGTCCAGTGGTACAGGTCAGTGAGAGGACTCGACTATCGTTTGTCATTATAAAAGAAAAAACAGTGAACCAATTTATTTGTATGGAGGATCTCAAGCCATATCGCCAAAAATGGTACTTTTGAATATCAAAGTTATACCTATGTACATTTTACTATTCGGAACCAAACGTTTCGGAAAGTAACTGTCTTGCAACTAAGTAATCAAGTGACTAGTACTACTAGTACTATCGAAATCTTGTCGATAGTTGCAAAGAACTCAAGAGGGACATGTCCCTAACAAGATCTTTGTCCTTCGGTAGTCTGAACTCAAAGAGACCAGCCGATGAAAACATTGAACTTTGGCGTACACCGAAGATGTATGCACCGCAAAACAAACAATCAAGTTTGATGGCAGTCGTAATCTTCGCACGAGCAACAAATATAGAGAAAATGACTCGGGGAACAAGTGTTGCTACGAACACCTATGCAGAATCGGCGTAACTGACATCCCTAAGTGTAAAGGTCGGCAACGCTTCTGTAAGTCCTCTTGCGGCGGTGACCACTTAACAACAGGTGACAATAACGCTTGTCAAAGGCGAATCGGCTATTCATGTTATCCTGGAAAGTACAGGAGTGTACTCCTCAAAAATAAGAGGCAGCCGCGAGAAGTCATTCCGGGAAGGTTCCAATCTTCTAGAATATGATATATTGATCACATCTTCAGCACAGTACCGTAAAAATAGTTTAATATTAAATAACTTACGACAATAGAACCGAGTAGTAAAAGCGTGTTCGCCATTTGGAACAGCGACAGGAGATAGCACCGCAGAGATACCACGTGGGCGCGAGCGATGCAACACTGCTCGGCCGAGTCGTTCGACGTGACGTCTAGTATACACGCAACCTAAGAGTGTGTACAGATATAAGTAGTTTAGTAGGCGAGTCAAAGCTATGCTAGAACTTTCTAGCAATCGACGATAATAGCTGCATCATAATAGCTACCTACCAAAGGAAAAATGACAGTTGCTGTCTAAAACAAAAATAAAACCAATGATGTAACTAATCAAAGACACGTTTCATCTCAGTTGGTACCTAAAGCAATTATATAGGTACTTGGCTATGTTACTAAACAAAGCTACGATTAATACTAGAACCTACCTATCTACCTAAAAAATCCGATACCGCGGTCTACATTAAACGTTTCGGGTAACCACTGTGACGTAGTGGGTTTCGTTGTAGTAGGGAAATAAAACACACAGGTCAGCACGAGGAATTAATTAACAGCGGTAGAAGATTATGAGTAAGAGGGGCTGGTAATTTTTTTTTATGAAAATAAGGGACGAGACGAGCAGGACGTTCAGCTGATGGTAATTGATACGCCCTGCCAATTACAATGTAGTGCCACTCAGCATTCTTGAAAAACTCCAAAAATTCTGTTGAACAACTGAAACAACTGCGCTCGTCACCTTGAGAAATAAGATGTTAAGTCTCATTTGCCCAGTAGTTTCACTAGCTACGGCGCCTTTCAGACCGAAACGCAGTAATGCTTACACATTACTGCTTCACGGCAGAAATAGGTGCCGTTGTGGTACCCATAATCTAGCCGGCATCCTGTGCAAAGGAGCCTCGCACCAGTGGGATTTTTCCACTTTTGTAACTATGCTAGTAGTAGGGGGTGTTTTCCTGTTGCACCGTGCGGTGAAGTCCCAGGTGACAGTGGCTGCTGCTGGAGGCGTGCGCGCTGGAAGTTGGTACTGACTGTTGGTAGGTGATCCGTGATACCAGAAGAGGGTGCCACGTGTAAGCGTTAGCCCAGACTAAGAAACCGATTTCACGGGATTTCCAGCTTACACTAATGAAATAGGAACGTTACACCACGTTATCTGCTAACCACAGAAAGGGAACTCATTGCAGGGCGGCAAATGTTCGCGCTGTGTGTTTCACGCACCACTGCTTGCGATTTCGTATATGTCCTTGACAGTCATGCGTTCAACACACGTACCGCATAATATTTGTGATCTATTATATTATAGAGGTTGCTCTTTGCGAGTTCGTCTAACGTCACAGGCGATTATTTTCTTTAATATTAAACCTTTTCTTTCTTTTGTGTATCAATACATTTACACATTTACAATACATAAAAATATATAAATCCAATTACCTACTAAATAAGTTTAAGATAGCGCTCACTAACCGTTTAGTAATTAATCAAGTAGTGATAAAGTAGAAGCTGCATGATAATTGCTAAGTTTGTGTTTCTTATTATTATTTTAGTTACGAGTTATAGTGCGTCTTGACTTTTCTTAACAATTTGTTATTTTTTTTAAAGTGATAACTCTCACTTTTAGGATTAAGTAAACAAAATAAGTTCAATAATTGTGTAAACAAAATTTATGAACGATGCGGGACTTTAACCGCGACCTCTCGCGTTCCGTTCGAGTGGCGTATGTGCATAAATCTTTATATGTGTTCAACTCTCAGGTTCTGGTTTCTAGGGTTCAATATTCAAAATTTAATTTAACTTTTCTTGACCAATTAGTAACTTGTAAGTAATGAATAACTTATAAAGCTAAGGGTTTCATAATAGAGAGTTACCAATAAAACGAACCCAGGAACTAACCAACGAAATTATAGATATGATGGCAACACTCCCGCGTGACGAGAGACAGCAACACGAACCATCGTCACATATTGTTAAGAACGAAAGATTCTCCATAAAACTTATATGACATAACGTATCTGTAAAAAATATAATATATAACAGCTTTCGGAAAAAAGTGTGTGTGTACTTTTGTATGAACGCAAGAAGTTATACTTCTTTGGCAAAAATCCTTAAAATTATCTATTCCCCCTGCTATTCTACGTTTGTAGAAAGAACAATAATGTAAAAATCTTGCAAAGATGGCTTTGACAGTAAATAATTAAATAATGAATACGGCTGTATGGGCTTGAACCCTTTGCCTGTCCTAAGTCGAAGAAACCAAAAAAAAAAAAAATAACGAATGTCACAAACAACAGAAAATTTTAAGCAACCGCCAACCAACTTCACCCTGTTATTTTTGTTCTACAGTGATTCACGCGCATCTTAAAATCTCATCATAACGCGCCTAAAGAAGTATAACTTCAAAATTTCTATACTTATCAGTTTTTTTTGTATCCTTTTTTAGCTACGTAAGTCATCAAAATCTGTTATGTAATGGATTGCACACGTTGGATTCAATTTATTCATAGATTGTTTTTAATTCTAGTGCCGACGGTTTACAAAAAAAAACAATTATTACCTGTAACTTAGGTACTTTTAAAATTGTAGGGCCTAATTTAATAACTAGATAGGTCTAGACTCTAGATAGATACATTTATATTAAATGATTAAATCATATTTTATTTAGTTATGCCAAAATTATGTCAAAACAATCACGACAATCTTAGAACAAAGAGTAAAGTAATATACCTTCGTAAACTGTATAGTAGTATGAACAGTTGCATAAAACGTAGTGGATTTCGGCTATCTCCGTTTTTTACAACACTACTATAGCCGTCATCTGTCAATCTATCAATGACTGCACGTTTCATACAATCGACTGAATCGTTTTTTGCTTAGAGAGTTTCGCTTGGCTGATTAAAGCCTTCAAACTGTAAATGGCCATTAATTCAGGAATCTGACAGAAAAAATGACTAAAACTTGTCAAGTCTGTCAATTACATTGCTGTGAATAAAAACGGGTTTTAAAAAATAAAGAATGTTAAGCTTAATTTATAATATAATATTATTATTTCTACTGAATAACAGCTGCTATGGACATAAGGAAAATATATTAGGTATTGTATATTATGGAACATATTTACTCTTAGACCGTAGGTACATTACTGAACAAGACATTCTTCTTTAAAACTTTGTGGAATTGGGCGTTTTTCCGACTTTATTCGACTGAAATCCGGGGGCTGATTTCAAAAGATTTCCTTAAATGATACTTAATTGAAATGAATCACTATAAATGGTGCCATAATGGCTATCAAAATTTAATGGCAATTATGTACAGTTAATAAATAAAATTGTAATTTATTTAGTTCCAATTTTTATTGCCCATAGCTTTTTTACTATTTATTTGTCAGAATACTTTAAAAAATAACAAAGTGTGCTATACAACCTTTACGGGCCTCAATTGCCGCATTCAATTTGGCACACATTCCATCGCTATTTTATTCATTATTCATTTAAATTAAGATTCAAATAGTAATAGATGCATGCAGAATTCAACACACACCAGTCGGAAGCTCCTTTGCACACGAGGTTAGAACATTTTGTTTCAGCAATTGAAATGTAATTACTTAGCAAAATCAAGTCAAGCTAGTAACATAATTTTGTTAAATTAAAGGATCACTTACCTAAAACACGACACTCCTTTTTAAGATTCGATATGCTGTTATTTTTCACTTTGTCATTGCGTGGCGTTGAATTCAAAGCGCGGTCGAAACACAACTGGACGAAAATTCTGCCTAATAGACGCGTAGGCTGAGTTTTGCTACAGATAATTTTTGAGCGTGATTGTCTAGTTATTTATTGCACATCAATGCATCTAATTTAGCGCCATTTATTGCCAAAGAAGTGTTTTCGCAGTAGATGGACGTGTTTTACAAAATGGTATGACTTACGAGTCCGCGTGTATATAGCATGTTCTCCAGTTATCTCTCTCTCTCTCTGTTCTGAAGCGATGTTTGAAGATATATTGATGCGCTGTTTGAACTTATATTACAAATATTTATTGTTTTTACTTGTTGGAAAGAATAGCGAATAGCAATAGCAATATTTTATATATATTACGCTCAACAATCATAGTGTCAGTGTTGCCACGCCAGTAATGCCACAAGCTCACAAGGGAGGAGGGAAAGGTTGCCTGCTAATATCGAACGAACGCATTTAAATTTTATAAAAATAGAGAGTATATTTATATATATGTATGTTATAAATAAACTATTTATGTTTTGTAAGCTAACAGATTCATAAATTTCAGTTGAACAAGGAGCCGAGGAAAACGATAACACTGATTTGGACAAAATAATTAATAGTATAGAGCAAGCCACTCTTATTGCTGACAAGTCTAAAAGAGAGGGCATACTGCCCGAGGAGCACATTGAAACTCTCTACAATGATATAGCAGTCCTGTTTGAAGAACTGCTCGACTTAACAGAAGAACGAAACAACGCTTACAAGTTTCTGAAACTGAACGGCATCGATAGAAATATAATTCCGAATATTAGACATACATACAAACCTCTACGAAAACAGATATTACTTCTAATAAAAACACTATTCAATACTATACCTGCTACTGCAAATTTGCAGATACCAAACATTATTGTCGACTTATTGTTAGACGTTTTTGAACACGATGATGATTTAGCTCTGAAAGCCCATTCGCTCGATATTCTTTACGCGTGGTTGCCAAATAATCCCAAGCTACAGGCAAGGGTTATGAAGTTGAAAGGGCTTGAACCGTTTTATCAGCAAATGTATAAATTAGACACGGGTGTTAACTACAAACTACTCGATCTTTTTAATAAAATTTTAGAAGAGCATATACAAATTAGAAACGATAAAAAACAGAGGAATCAATATGATTATGAGAAATTGAAAACATATCAGATAATTGGTTTGATTGAGAGAATGTCGACGCCAAGAGTTTGCAATGGGCTATTGAATATATTTGGGGAGGTAGTCCACGCAAATAAAAACATTGAAGTAATTAGTATGCCAGTGTTTCAACTTTTGAAAACTATAGAGCCGTTTTGTGCTAAGTTTTTTGCCGGCAAAAGTACTGCTGCTAAAATTTTGAGTGACTGGAATGACTATGTAACAGATTCTAATAAGATTAAAATGTTTGAGGAGCTCGGGGTCAACCTGTCTGATATTCAGGAGACGATCAACAGATATCTTTTACAAGCGCGACATGAAATAAGAGATGAGTTTTAAGACATTATTAAATGAATAATATTTAAATTAAACATTGTGGTATTTTTGTGACCGTTATTATAGCCCTCGGGTCACCTCGTTGTCTGTCTGTTTGTCTGTCATTCAGGAATCTAGTTAAATTTAGATGAAATACTAATAAAAATTAGGCCAATTTACAAAATACCAAAAAAATTTTAACAAAGAAACAACCGAATTCAAAAAAACATATAGCACGTCAACGTCACACATTATTCGAGACTGGCTCGAGTACGCCCACTTGGGCGTAGTATTAGTTGCCGCACTTTGCAAATACCCCAGTGGTTTCTAGTTGGAGCGCAGCGGAGACAAATCAATAAGATATATATCAATATGAATATCAAAAGATAAATATATTTATTACGCAAATATTACCGTCAGTATATGACAACAGGTAACTTTGCAAACAAAGCAAGTCATCAGAGCACTACAGATTTTTTTATTCAAATTAAATTTGCGTTGTCGCAATCAAGCAAGCAATTCAAGTTTTGATTTAATTTAGAAATTGTCTTATTGGTATATAAATCCTCAAAGGTGTTTGTAGTAACGCCATCATTTCATCCGGAAGACTGCTGGACAAAGACCTCCCCCATAGATTGACATGACGATCGGTCCTGCGCTATCCTCATCCAACCTATCCCTGCGATCTTGACCAGATCGTTGGTCTATCTTGTACCTACCAACACTACGTCTTCCTGTTCCAACTTTTGGTTTTATGAAAATACGGGACGAGACGAGCAGGACGTTCAGCTGTTATGTTAATTGATACACCCTGCCCATAACAACGTAGTGCCCCTCAGGACATTCTTAAAAACTCCTAAATTCTGAGCGGCACTACAATTGCGCTCGTCTCCTTGAGACATAAGATGATAAGTCTCATTTTTGCGCAGTAATTTCACTAGCTAGGGCGCCCTGCAGACCGAAACACAGTAATGTTTACACATTACTGCTTCACGGCAGACATAGGCGCCGTTGTGGTATCCATTTTCTAGCCGGCATTCTGTGCAAGGAGCCTCCCAATGGTATTTAAAGCCTTCCTAAAAATTTCTGATAATAATTGTATTCCATAATTAGTAAGATATAACATTATATTAAGAGTTTGTGAACAATTATGTACTTACATAAAAGTTATTTTATTCATAATGATGTTATGAATAGTAAAGCTTAGCAGACAAGGGTGCTATTGTGTAAGTATTCGACAGATATTGAAATTGGACAATTTCCAATGTGGCTGGCGGTAAACACATTTAACGATATTTATTTGATGATAGGTAAATAGGTATTTATGATACATTTGTAAGGGTTCCGTAGTTATTATTCAATATAATACTAAGCAATCTGAATCTTCTGCTACAAGCAGATCAGTTCCAACTACCTGTATGAACAGAAATTAAAAAGACTACAGGCGAAGGTTCCTTTTTAGGAGATATAATTCATTCTTAGAGTGATAGATCGAAATTAACAACACATTTAGATAGATCTAATGTAGCCAAATTATCTAGGGTAATTAGAAGTTCTTGTTTTAGGTAATTTAAAAGTACTCCGCTGGGTGAAGTTTGACTTAAAAAACATAATTATCGAAAAATACGGCGGAAAACATTATGATTTATGTGTCGATGGAATATTATCGATTGTATTATATTTTTATTATTATCGATGGAACAAATCTAGAGATGATTATTTGTTACATTAAATCTTGCCAATAGTTATTTGTTAAATTCAATATTTGTCAGTCGCACCTACGTCCGCTCAGGATTCTCGAAAACACAAAATAGATGTTGAGTCTCATTTAAGCAGTGATTTCACTGGCATCTCCGGTGAAATGCCCTGTAAAGATCCCGCAGAACCTCTCAAAAAGATTTCGAGGAGGTTTTAGTGGGTATTACCAAACTTGGCCAACTTCTACCTGAGTAGAAGATGGTCTAAGTGGCTGAGTCCCACCCTCCCTGTTACACACAGCTCACAGCGGTTGTACGTAAACGTATTTCCTCCTCGTTAAAAAAAAATGATTTCACTGGCAACGGCGTGGGTGTGGCTGTTAGCATGCTGTACCTGTTCGCTTGTACTGTAGTATTCTGGTTTATTGCGAATGAGTACCTTGTTTAACTGTAAACTGACAGTAATTATCCAGAATGTAATTTAAATGTTTACAGAACAAAAGTTTAGCCATTAATCGCATTGTTTGTCTTACCCTTCATAGTTACAAGAAGCCACTGACCTGTATAAATACTACAGGCTGTTCCATATGTTTGACAGCAAATGTTTTGTGCCTATTGGAAGCGACACTCGCGAGCGTCCAGAGAACTAATTTTGACGTATAATACAAATGGCTGCGAAGGAACCTACAATTTACATTTTGAATTAATATCGATCGTTTTACGTGTTATTTATACTTTAAGAAACAACGTAATAAAGTACACAATTTTTTTTTGTAAATAGTTTCCCACCATCTATGTTGTCCTCTAGGTCGTCATCACTAGTTTTAGTACCGCAGACTCTCGCTACTTGGGCAACAGCGCCGATATGGCGAATTTCAAACAGGCACAAAAGTAGTTTGACAGCTAGCCGCCAGTCCAGTATATAGTAGAGGTCAGTGTAAGAAGCAGACACATCTTAATATAATTTTGACTATCTTGTACGGCCTGGTCTCATACTTTGTTGTTATAATTGATCCCATAAAATAAACATCCAAACAGCTCAGTATTTGCCGAGATCACAATGTGACAGCGACATAGAGATAAACGCGACCCTCCACTGTGGTCCACGACTCACCGCAAATAATTTTGATCCGCCATTGTGTAACAACAATATATAGCGTGATTTATGGAACGTCGACTGAAACTGTTGATTCACAATTTATTATTTAACTATCATTTCCGTGGATGGCTTGGTAATATGGCGCGATTACTTTTGGTGTCTTCACTTTGTTCAACCTTCTCAGTTTTGGCTTACAAAGATCTTTTAATGACAGTTTTGACAGTATTGTTAGGGTTGCCCTAATGTCGTGTACTCAAAACTTTTCTGACAGCAACAAAAATCTTATTTATAGTTGAACGTAGTTCCTGAAAAACGTTCCAAGCCACAAACATCACATTTTAGGGAATTCGTGTTTGTTTAATAAATATTAGTATAGTCTAGTATTAGTATAGACACGCAAACAAGGTGCTTTTAGACATGTTTTGTGGTGAAAATATAGCATTTGGAGCTATGAACACTATTTTATCCTGATAAATATACCCTTAAGTCTTATTTGTAGGTTGCTTATGCTTGCTGTTGGTTATAGTTAACACTCCAGAGCTATTTTGAACTACCTCATGTCTTTGCATTTAATTAGTTTTTTCTCGGCATGACGCATTTGTCTAGTAGTTACTACACTCAGAAGAGTTAATCTTATAGCTTGTACTATTTTTGGGATGGTACTTTTATTCAGATTAGTTATCAATAATGATTATTATAACCATATAAACTGTTTGAGCCTGTTAAAATGTTTCGTTTTCCACGCAAGAATTTTGAAATTGGCTTTGTTACATAGATGGCAGGCCGGTAGCCGGGAACTCATATCGCTCAAGGTCGCAAGCATGGCAAGGCATTTAATGTCGCCTTAAACAGTGGGGTGGGCTCCCTATGTTAAATATATAAATATTTGAAAGCCAGAGTAAAATCTGAAACTCAATCTTTATCTATATATATAAAAATGAATTGCTGTTCGTTAGTCGAGACTAATCGGTAATTAGCGAGCTAAAACTCGAGAACGGCTGGACCGATTTGGCTAATTTTGGTCTTGAATTAGTTGTGGAAGTCCAGGGAAGGTTTAAAAGGTGAATAAATAGGAAAAGGCTGCTAAATTAAATAAAAACAACAAATTTGTTTTTCCTTTGATGTGTCCATACATATTTTCTATGAGAGAATTTATTGACGCACGGTTTGACAGTTCTGCTGTGAAACAATTTCATTACGACAGCAGGGTGCATATTTTACGAAGTAATTTTTGATGTTATGATACATTATTGAAAAATCTATATAAAAACATTATTTTATTTACTATATACAGAGCAACGTCTGTCGGGTCAGCTAGTCTATATACGAGTATATAAAAGAGAATGTAGGTTTGTATGTTCCCTAATAACTCCTAAACTATTCGACCGATCTCAATGAAATCTTTTGTAATAGATTCTTTGAAGCTCAAGGAAGGTTTACATATATAGTTTGTCGTCTCACGATCCCACCACGCATTTACCATATCTCTCGAACCGTTTATTGACGGAACAACGTCTGTCGGGTCAGCTAGTATAACAATAAAACGTTAAGTCTGAAACTATGTTCAAACATGGTACTGAATCAATTTCAGTTTTATTACAATAATATTATTTAAAAAAATTAAAAAAGAATACTCGGAGAGATCCTTGCGTCGTTTCTTCTCTCTCAACGCTTCCGAAACGGTGTTGGTAATGCTTTTTTTTATGTAATAGGAGGACAAATGTGCGTACGGGTCACCTTGTGTTAAGTGATCACCGCCGCCCACATTCTCTTACAACACCAGAGGAATCACAAGAGCGTTGCCGGCCTTTAAGGAAGGTGTACGCGCTTTTTTTGAAGGTACCCATGTCGTATCGTCCCGGAAACACCGCACAAGGAAGCTCATTCCATAGCGTTGTAGTACGCGGAAGAAAGCTCCTTGAAAACCGCACTGTGGAGGACCGCCACACATCCAGATGATGGGGATGATATCCTAACTCGTGGCGTGTCGTGCGAAGGTGGAATTCGGCGGCAGGAATCAGTTAAACAGCTCTTCGGAACACTCCCCGTGATAAATGCGGTAGAAGACACACAATGTAGCGACGTCTCTACGCAACGTCAAGTGATCCAGCCGTTCGCAGAGCACTGGCTTCTTTAATTGAATCTGGGCTTGACGAGGGCCAGTCTTTAGCTCTTATAAAGACCGGATCGTTGAGTGCCAGGCGAGCTTGGCTACTGCCTTATGACCAGGTACAACTGGATTTGCTGGAAAGGCTATAGTACATTTTTAAAAGCGATTGCAAAGAGGTTTCATAACACGATCTAAGCCAGTCTCTTGATATATCTCATTGTGATTATAAAATCTAATATCCAATTAATTGAAAGTCAATGGTCTTGTGGGTATATTATGCAAAGTCATAACATTTCGGTCCTTTTAAATTTAAAACTGTTGTAAATTAACAGATTTTAGTCTTATATCTTTAAATGAGGAATTCTTTGGCTGAAGTCTTCAATCCTTTTACACAATATACACTATGACTGACGCACGTTGCACTTTTCCGACCACTTGTGATACATCTTTGGAGCTATGAGAGTATACTTTGTCATTGTAATTCTTTTCAAATATTAAAAAAAGTAATAAGTGGAAAGGATTCTGGACTTTAAATCCGCGTATCAGGACAGCGAGCATTTTGATCGAGGCTCTCTCTTTTACTGTGGGCATTCATTCATTTCTGAATATTGATTCCCTTAGAATTCTTTTTGTTGTCATTTCTAATTGCTACTAGATACTACTACCGCTTCGGAAACAAATGGCGCTCTGAGAGAGAAGAAACGGCGCAAGAAACTCTCCCAGCATTCTTTTTTTGCGCTCTTTTCAATAAAAATGTACATGGCATTTCTATCGCTATTAAATAATCACAATCTAGTCTCAAGCTGTCCGATCATTTAGATATTCAGCAGTGGAGTAATGGATTTATGGCATGTATGGCGATAAGCACCATACTTTAGATTTACTTTGAATCATCAAAGTTTGGACTGTTTCGCGTATCAACGCGAAACAGTCCAAGCGGGAATCTTCATTTCTCGCAATAACTTTTGTGTTTCTATAAGGATTTTTTTCTATAGTATTTTGACGTATTTTGGCATTAACAGCTTTAACAGTCCTTTTAGTTCTAAAACATGTACATTTGACGACCTATATAGCCGAGTGGTTAGCGATCGTACCTACTAAGCTAGAGGTCTCGGGTTCGAATCCCGGTAGGTGCAAGCATTTATATGATGAATATGGATGTTTGTTTCCGAGTCATGGATGTTTAAATGTATTTATGTATGTTTATATGAATTTATGTATGTTTAAGTAAGTATATTGTATTAAATATATCATTGTCTTGTAACACATAACACAGGCTATATATGCTTAACTTAGGGCAAGATAATTTGTGTAAAAAAGTGTGTCAATATTATAGACACATAAGTGAATTTGCTAGAAACTGTCATAGCCTTAATGTTAGAATCAGGAACAAACATAAACTTATAATGCCTAAAACTCGGTCGACTTGTTACTCGGTGAGTTCGTAATAGCCTCGAAAAAATATGTTTCTAACATAATAAAAGCGATTCTTATTTCGATTAATACTATATTTGTGCTGCAGAAGAGGGCTATTCGCGCTAATTATAACCTAGGTCCTAGAGAATCATTGAGAGCAAAGTTCAAAGAAATTAACATCTTGAATGTTCCTTCTCAATATATTCTTGATAATGTAATGTATGTTCATAGGCACATAAGTGAATTTGCCAGAAATTGTCATAACCATAATGTTAACACCAGGAACAGACATAAACCGATGATGCCTAGTACTCGGCTAAGTCGAATTAGTAAGTCTGTTGTGGGGCGATGTATATGCTTTTACAACAGGATCCCAGAAAATATTCAAAGCAAAAGTATTACGTTATTCAAAAGAATTGTTAAAAACCGTTTGTGTGGTAAAGGTTACTATAACATAAATGACTTTCTTAATGATACCACAGATTGGGAATGGAGCGACCGCCCTCAGGCTATTAAATAATAAGTTTTATTGTACAATGTTACTATGTTACTTTGTAAATGTTACTTTATTTGTAAAAAATATTTTTGATAAAAAAAAATCCCACTGAGTTTGTTGCGCCCATTCTTCACAGGCCTGAGGCATTCATTTTGGAATGGGTGGTAGTTTTTTGACGTTCAATAAGTGATTTCACATCCTATTTTTAATAAAAATATTTGAATTTGAATTTGATTCAAAAATATAAAAAATACTTAGATGTTTGATTATGGTCAGACTAGTTATTACATACACCTTTAATATCCGGACGACCGAGCCTTGCTCGGATTTTTAAGAATGTACAAAACTTGACCAAAAAAAAACTAATAGGACATCTGGATTCGAACCGGGGTCTTCTGCTTTCCGGATCGCCCAATATATATATCTGAGCTATTACAGTATAGTGGCGAAATTTACCTTTCTATTCTAATGTTATTGTAGCTGTATCTCATTAAAACACGGATAAAACTACATTGTTTTTAAATTGAAACCTAGCTAGATCGATTTATCGCCCCCGAAATCCCCTGAATACAAAATTTTATGAAAATCGTTGGAGCCGTTTTCGAGATTCAGATTATATAATATTATAATAATATACAAGAATTCCTCGTTTAAAGATATAAGATTAAAAGTCTGTTAATTTACAACAGTTTTCAATTTAAAAGGACCGAAATGTTATGACTTTTCATAATATCCCCACAAAACCATTGACTTTCAATTAATTGAATATTAGTTTTTATAATCACAAAGAGATATCGTCGTAGGTAACCACAATGGCGAATAGATACAATATAATATGAATGGTAATGTGTGCCATCATTAGCGAGGGGACAAATCTGTCTCCATGGGTGGTATTATGGTAACTATTGGTTGTGCATGAGGGTACCTTCCTGATTGACACTTCCTCTTCCTGATGGTGCTGTCAAGTAGAATTCCTGAGCTTTTTTTATAATAAATAAATAGTGGATAACTATATGTTGTTATTTTGTCATGAAAATAAGGAACGCAAGGCGATCAGATGATGGTAATTGAAACGCCCTGCCCATTACAAAGCGGTGCCGCTCAAGATTCTTGAAAATCCCAAAAATTTTGAACTTCACATAAGGAGACATAAGAAGTTAAAGTTACATTTTCCCAGTAATTTCACTAGCTGCGGCGCCCTTTAGACCGAAACACAGTAATGCTTACACATTACTGCTTCACACCAAAAATATACGCCGTTGTAGTACTCATAATCTAGCGGGCATCCTGTGCAAAGGTGCCACTGCTTTATCTGGCATTTAATTGATAATATTCATGGTTTTACGAATGATAATGAGACACAGACAAAGAAAATTTTATATGTACTCGTATATTACAAATAGTTTTTTATTTAGAAAGTAACTACTCACATGTTGATATTATAATATATAATCTTTTAATTAAATTATATTTTAACCACATAAATTTAAATTTCTATTCAATTTATTCAATTATTTTTAATCAGTAGTCGATTTAAAAAAATCTGAGACATGAATTTCAAACTTTGTAAATGTAGATCTTGTATCTTGTGGTAATAAGTTATGACTTTTTTGTTATTATTTGCGTCTCGCTGAACGGTTTTGGTTAATAAATAATTTGGATTCCGTTGTCCAAAAAAAACTTGGCCGAATGGAAGAGAAGATGCCCAAATAAATCAAAACGGAGGGGCAGAAACCCGCACCGGGGCTGGGGTTCAACTAAAACCTAAAGGCTGATAAGGGTTTAAACACAGCGCCGTGCATGGCCTCCACGTGTACAGCACAGCACGCGAAAAGAGAAAAATATATTTTTTCCTCTTTTAAAAATTAATTGTTTTACCAAGAAATCCTATCATATTATAATCGTAATCTTAGGCAGCATATTTTTAGTAGAACCTTGAAATTCACTTAAGGATACAAAATACTTCCTTAGGCACCTACCATTATACGAAACGTTTTGAAATTTAAACTGATCTTCAATAAATCAGATGTAGAAACAGCCCACAAATTCTTGAATACCATGGGAGTTTTACAAGGTGCATTTTTAATATTAAAGTCAATAATAAACAAATATAAAAATCGTATCGAATCGATCAAGTTTTGCGCGCGCGCAAAAAGTTCTGTCCATTCAGTTGTCAAGTGTCAGTTTTGGCGGGAACGTAACCTGTACCGCAGATAATTGAATAAAAAATCAAGTGTCGCCCGTGAGAATAAATCGATACGTTTGAATGGTGTAGTGTAATGGATATAGTAATAACCTTATTTGTATTGTACACGCAATCTTTAGCACTTTAAGTTGTATGGTGACCATGTCTTGTGCATTAAATCAAATTTTATTTCTTTATTATTTTTCAAAATATAGTCTACATGGTTGATTTATGACAACACCTGTTCGCTGTTTTTTTTAAAGAAGCTGTCGAATCAAATCGATTGTATTAACGCTTGTACACATGTATCATATGTACTTAAAAATTTCAACAAAAACAAAGCAGTATCAATTGAGAAGGTTAATTTTACTAAATTAAATAACCGCTGTGCTGTACTATATTAAAAAGTCATAAAAATATATTTTCTTCATATTTTAATGTCTTGATAATCCTTCATTTCAGCTGGAAAACGGCCTCCTCCCAAAGATCGCCATGACGATCGGTCCTGCGCTGCCCTCATCCAACATATTCCAGCGATCTTGACCAGATCGTCGGTCCATCTTGTGGGGGGCCTACAAACACTACGTCTTGGTAATCCTGTTTGATGTCAATTAAATAACAATCCATTACCGCTCGGGATATGTTAAAAATGTTATATAGTGAAACCATAGGTTATCATAGATTACTCTTAACCAGGGGTACTCATGCTTGAACTGCTGGCGATCTACCTCAAAATTGCTAGACTACGATCGAGCGACATGTGCTTCAAGTACTGTGTGATGAAGTCGTCTCGGTAGAGTGTCACGATGACATAGATATTAGTTTTGCGCACAATAATATGCATTTTTTATTCAAGGTAAGTGTAGATCTGCTCTAAAATGTAAATTAAAAAACTAATAATTATTAAAAATTACGAATTTATTGGTTCTTACAAAACAAACGCGTTCTAGTGTCTAAAGTTCTAAACTTAATTAAAGAATGACTTTGGATGTTGAATCAGCATGACACTGCATGTCCTGAGCATACTTTTCATAAGATGGTACGTAATTAACAATTTTAGTTACCTAAAACAAAATCTGTGAATAGTTCTATATCGGATTTTTTTCTCTAGATCGACTCAAAAAGCGATCGACCGTTTGAGCACCCCTGCTCTAAACTAAACCATATAATATTATTTGATGGTGTCACTAAGGTTGTAACGAGTAGCATGGATAGTGTGTAGCAGGTAGTAGTTTGTGAAAATGTATAAAGCCCTGGTGCGGGCGTGACAATGACCACCTGAGCCACGTTCCCAGGGACATTAGTTCTATTAATTGTTGCCCATAAATTAATGTCACTGCATTATCTAATGCGTTGCGGATTGCTTCATAAATTTGAATCTGTACAACTATATCAAATACACGACCTGAGAAAGTATGTGAGTAGACGCCCAAATACCTTGGCTTGTTCAAAATACCTTTTCATATTGCATTATATTATTTATAATATACCATTTTACCATTGAGGTTTGTTAATGATCTTATCTTACTTAAGTAAGTCAAAACGCTTTGAGTAATTTTGATGCATCACTTTGCATAAATTGTATAAATTATAATATAAAATGCTGAAACTGTAAATATAGATAAAAAGAGTGGCAATGGGTTTCTTCTTTCTTTCTTCAACTTTATCCGAAATGGTAAAATATAATGTGGCTTATGGACATGCATCCCGTGCCATTAAATAAATTAAAAAAATATATTATGCATCGTAAGTTTTGACGTGAATTCATAACAGTAGTTATGAATTCACGTCGACTTAAATGAATAAAGTAATTTCTGATTTTGATTATATCTTTATCTTAGCTATGAAATAAAATATATTACAACCATTAACAGTTGATAATGATAAATCATTAGTTCGTATTTCCCATATGAAATGGCATTTAAATACTTACTTGACAGTCTATATATAACGCATAGTGCACGCGAACGAGTATGTGCCACAGACAATCTGATTAACCTTGACACCTGTCTATCAATCTACTTGGGCAAATTTTTAAATACAGATACAAAATTTCTACTTATTATCAAATCAAAATTTTAAAATTTTATCCAGTATTGCTTACATCATAGTAAAAGTAATTTTTACAACCAGCTTTGTAGCCTAAACCAATAAAGAGAGCAAGGTTTTTTTATTTACAAAATTGGCGAAGGATGAATGAAATTCCACCGTTTTCCCACAGACAATAAATGTTTACATTGTGTCATTCAAAAAAGGTTTTATTCGAATCCTACACCTGCTTGTATAGATTTTTATTTTATGATATCTGTAATAATTTATCTATTCAAGAAATTTGTTGATGTAGGCGGGTTAAACATAATTTATAATAATTTTTAACTTTTTTATGAATGAGCTCAGAATTCTGTTTCGAACTGCCATATGTGGCAATATGTTTCAAGTTTTTTTCTAAGCATCTTGTACAACCATCGTTGAGTTTGACGTAAATATTTTTTTTATTAGTAGCTTCTTGTATATCTACAGAATTTTGACTTATTTAGTTAGGTTTTTTCATTATTAAATATCGTTTTCTTATATTTTTCTAAAGGGATAGTCTGTTTTAGTGTATAAATATAATTGGAATATATTTTCTCCAATATTTTTATTTTTTGAAATAGTTCGTATTTAAAACGCTTTTTAACGACGAACATGATTCATATATTGGATGCAACGGCTCACAAACTGATTTGTTATGTATATTACAGCCAATGTAAAATAATTTATTTGGTTTAAAAGAGTGGCGGTTGAGTTTCTTGTATAATATATTCTTCGCACGAGCTCTACTTTTTCTGAATAATTATTAATTATTAATTAAGTAACTTAAATTAAATATTTTTTACAACTGGAAGGCTTCTTTGCACATGATGTCGTCTAGATTATGGGTACCATAACGGCGGCTATTTCTGCCGTGACGCAGTAACGTGTAAACATTGTTGTGTTTCGGTCAGAAGGGCGCCGTAGCTAGTGAAATTGCTGGGAAAACGAGACTTAACGAGCGCAATTTTAGTGCTGCTCAGAATTTTTAGTTTTTTCAAGAATCCTGACGGGTATTTTATTGTAATGGGCAGGGGGTATCAATTACCATCAGCTGAACATCCTGCTCGTCTTGTCCCTCATTGTCATAAAAAAATAATGACGATTCAAAAGCGCTTAGATTGCCTTGCAAATCTTTGTCTTTGAAAATTTTTTTTTAGAGGTGAGGCAAGAGTGTTTCACCTACAACTTTACTTCATCACTATTCTTTGCTTAAACTAATCATTTGCGTTTAACTAATCGCCAGGTGCATTGTCATACCAGAGGTCTAGACTTCTCTCGCCCTAATTCGTATAGGTTCGCCAATACAGTGGCCGGCAGATGATACCACAAAATGGCTGTGCGAGGCATTAAGCTTTCTAGTTAAACGCGGCTTAAAGTCTACGATATGTTAAAGTAAAATGAATAAAGTTTAACCTATATATTACAATACAATTCTTGAAAAATGGCAATCGTATTATGTTGTACGGAAGCCGGTTAGCTTATGGGGACAGTGTCCACTATCCAGGTAATTATCAGCAAATTGCAGTAATATACGTTGACGGGACTCCCTGCAGAGCGGACGTCCGATATAAAGATGTGTTCACACGTGGGAACCGAGCTCCTTACACAATGCAGCAAAAATTGTGCAATTACATCTACTCTAGCATTTTCTTTGACTAACTAATTGAAAAATTATTATTTCCATACACATATTTTATGAAACAGGAATACCAAACACTCGCAGCTATTTCGGCCAATAGATCAGCGAAACTGTGCAACGCAGAAATGCTGCCAGTAACCTCATGTAGTGATTATTTTTCCTACTTACATTACATACTTACATACATACAACTATATCATATCCAGCTATGAGGCACTCTTAAAATTCAATTTATACTTATAATTATATATATTTTATCCTAATGCTTTTTAATGGAAAAAGAGTACGGGTCACCTGGTGTAAGTGATCACCGCCGCCCACATTCTCTTTCAACACAAGAGGCATCACATGAGCCTTGCCGACCCTTAAGGAAGGTGAACGCGCTATTTTTTGAAGGTACTCATGCCGAATCAACACACCGCACAAGTAAGCTCATTCTACAGCTTTGTAATACGTGGAAGAAAGCTCCTTGAAAACCGCACTGTGGAGGACCGCCACACATCCAGATGGTGGGGATGATATCCTTATTTGTGGCGTGTCGTCCGAAGGTGGAATTCGGCGGCAGGAATCACGTGAAACAAAAAAAAAAAACAAAAAGTAAAATGTTTAATCTTCTCCCTGTAGTCTGCTAACTTAAAGCATTGCTGATTCTCACTCTGTCTTTTTCTATTGACCTAAGTCAGAATGAGAAAAAACACAAAAAAGTTAGCGGACCATTATGAATAAGGATACCCCCTTATTCGTAATGGTGTGTAGATTGATGCATCTACTGTACTGGTAAAGCTATGCTAATCTCCTCGTACCTTATGCAATGTAAAAATAATCTTGAATTGAATTTACTTTAGACGTAAAAACTGTTATGAAATGTTTACTATTTACAATGTTATAATTTTAATTATAAAATTAAAGATCTGACGACCAATTGGCAAAATATGATCGATTTACTTGATGCACAAGTGATAAAGAACGATGACTATGTAATATTTGCATTTTACGCTGTGAAATTCTTAATTTTATATAAAAACTCTTTTAAAAGTAGAAAATAATTATTAAACATGGTGATTACAGTGTATAGCAATATAAAGTCCATTGGTGTATTATATATATATAAGATATTTCCACGTATATAGTCACTCATCACGATATCTCTGGAACCATAAGGCGTAAAGACTTGAAATTTGGTAGGAATATTCCTTTCGCCGAGTGGAAGTCAGCTAAGAATTTACGAAATTCTACCCGCAAGAGTTTTTTTTTATTATAAACAGAACAACGTCTGTCGGGGCAGCTAGTAATTAATAAAATTGTGTGGACTTACTTAAAGTGGAGTTAAGTTTATTTAGGTAGATTACATATAATTTAAACATAAACTTGAGATTAATCAACAAATAACCTATTTTTTATTTGATTTTGATGTTTTTATAATGGTTGCATTCTAGTTTAAAATTCATCAAAATCTTTAATTATTATTCTCAGTTTACAGTAAGTTTCAATAGAAATACCATGGTTCTGTAGTTTTTACTACAAAAATCCAGATATTTACAAAGACTATTTTATAAGGAATCGATGTCGCGACCCACTTGCAAGATACGCGTGTGACAAAAACCCGTCAACTTTCAAATTAAATGTTTAACTATTGTGTCATTGCAACACCCTTAAAGTCCGTTTCGCAACAAAAGCACAGAGTCAAAATATTTTCGCGCAGGACCGGAAGTACGTACTTTGAGATCAATGAGGATGATGTATCGACTGCCTCCAAGCAGCCAACACCGAGGGCTGACGATGTCTTACAGATAAATTATCTTTTATTCGAGAATTTACTTCCTGCTGTGATGTTTCAATATTGGATTTTTTGCGCTGTTTGCACAATTGCCTTGCGAAATTGTTATAATGACACAGTTACTGAATAATAAAACATTGCTAGATGGCGGGATGACTATAAACTTCGCGAAAACAAGCAATCGCATATAATAGAAGTACGGAAAATATAGAAGGAATCGAATCCGTTACTCGCTTGCAGTCCTGTTGGATGTCTGACCTAACTGCCGTCTTAGATCATTTATACGTCTAGGGAGACTATAATGAGTTTAGAACTAACCTCTATTTTGAGCAATTCACGCACACTAACACAAAGTGTCATACAAATCGCGAGTGTAGGACGTAGCTTGTCACGCACACTTAACTAATAATCCTGGCCTGTTTTTATTGGTTGTCTAACAGCAAGAGACTCTATCTAGCGGTATAAATAATATAAGTTTCACGTTTATATTTCCGTGAATTATAATTAGTATCATTATAATAATATTATGTATATGTCATATATTATATGTGTTGATTGAGTTATATTATTATTAACACTATTATTTTATTATTGTGTTATAATAATAATTGAAGGGAAAATACAGTAGAGCCTCGATAATCCGTACTCAGGCTAATCCGAACGTCGCTATAATCCGAACTGCATACCCCACCCCACTTCCTCGCCTTCGCCTCGCTGCTATGTTGTTTATTAATTAGTCTGCAGTTACGACTGCCACGTTGCGCGTCCATTCCACGTTTTTCTGCTCTGTACTCCTGCGCGGCGTGTTTTTTGAGGTTATAAAGATGGTTCCAACACCAAAACGCAAACATAAAACTTTGACTATAGCCGAAAAGTGCACCATACTAGACAGTTTCTCTTCTCTTGCTTGTAAGTATGGCGTTGGAAAATCAACAATTACAGACCTCAAGAAAAATGAGCAAAAATTGAGATCTTTTATAGCTAAAACTGAGAAAGGACCAGGGTTCAGAAAAACTCTAAAATTACCAGAGAATCCAGTGCTAGAAGAAGCACTGTTCACATGGTTTTTAGAACAAAGACGACGCCACATTCCATTGTCTGGTGAGGTCGTAATGGAAAAAGCGAGATTCTTCCATAAAAAACTAACAGGTTCGGATTTTTCTGCAAGTAGAGGATGGCTTGATAATTTTAAAAAACGTCATGGCATACGTCAGCTGAAAGTGTCAGGTGAGAAAGTCTCTAGCAATACGGAAGCTGTTCAACCATTCCAAGAAAAATTCCTAAACGAGATAAAAGAAAAGAACCTTTGCCCTGAACAAATTTACAATGCCGACGAATCAGGATTGTTTTGGAAGGTTCTGCCGGACAAAACTTTAGCCTCTTCTGCTGAAACTAGCGCTCCTGGGTCGAAAGTGTCTAAAGAGCGAATAACTTTTATGCCTTGCGCAAACTCTACAGGGAATCACAAATTACCATTGCTAGTTGTGGGGAAGGCAAAAAAGCCAAGATCTTTTGGATCTGTAAAATTACCAGTGCATTATGAAGGGCAGAGGCGTGCTTGGGTAACCAGAGATATTTTTCTCGAGTGGTTTAGAGGCCATTTTGTTCCTGAAGTCAAACGCCATTTAAAAAAAATGGGACTGCCACAAAAAGCATTGCTACTCTTAGACAATGCCCCTGGACATCCAAATGCTGAAGATTTGACAACAGAAGACGGCAACTTCTCTGTACTGTACATGCCTCCAAATTGTACGCCTTTGATCCAACCTATGGATCAAAAAGTAATCCAAAATGTCAAGATAAATTACAAAAAGAAACTCCTGATTCAAATGTTCGTGCAGCAAGAAGCCGATGAGGCTTTAACCTTGCATGATGTTATAAAAAGCGTCACAATTAAAGACGCCATTTTTTCGCTAGCGCAATGTTGGGATCATGTATCATCGTCTCTTATCGAAAAATCTTGGAAGCCTCTTTGGCCTGAAAAAATAAATTCAACAGAAGATAGATCAGAAGAAAATGATGACTTCGACGTAGAAGACGATCTCCCGCTCAGTCTTTTACGTAATCGTGGTTATACAGAAGAAACCATTTCCACTTTCTTGTCCATGAGTGAAGAGGAGAATTGCACAGATCCTATAACTGATGATGAGATCATAACCCAAATAACGCAAGAGAATGACGAGTCTTTAGCTGAAGATTATTTTGCTTCAAATGTCAAGAAAATTACTCATTCACAAGCCATATCATCTTTGAACACTTGCTTGGAGTGGGCTGAAGAAAATGACCTGTCCTTATCGGAAAAGATGATGGACAAAGTGACAAAGTGAAACTTGAGGGACAAAGCTTTTTTCTGGTCCATCAACAGGACTCGCCAAACTAAAATAGATCAGTTTATGACTAAATAGACAATTTACACCTTACGTATTTTATGGTACCTAATTATTATGTAAATGTACGGTAAGCAACGAGCCGTGCTATTTATTTGCATTACGACTATAGTCCTTACGCTGCTTGTAATAAGAGCGTTCCCAAGGTCAATATGTAAAGCCCAGCTCGTTGCTTACTGTACCTCTTAAATTATGTATATAATTAAAGACTATTTTAAGAATAAAAATGTTTTTTTTTCTCCTTACATACTATAATCCGAACGCTTCGTGAGTCCGAACAGGGGTTAGTTTTTGCTAGTTCGGATTATCAAGGCTCTACTGTAATCGTAATTTTTTTTATAAGACAGATATTTCGGTGCATTGAATCCGAACGTGCGAAAAACAAATACGCCCAAGCCAAAATGACGGCCTTAAAAAATCAACTTTGTAACTCAGCTCAAATCAATAAATATTCATTAACGTCAAAGTAATGTCACTTATGAATGTCAAAAATTATAAATTTTTACCAATTACTACCATTTCGGAAAAGGTTGAGGAATAATGTGAGCTGGCAAGAAAATTATTGCCTTTCTTTGAAACATTTAATAATAATATAATAATAATAATAATAATAATAATAATAAAACTTTTTATTTCTCACCAACAACCAAAATTACAATATAGCGAAAACTTAAAAATACAGGGGATAGGGGAGGTAGGGGAGGGATGGGCACTTTTTCACAATTTAATGCATAAAAAATCAGATTTTATAGATAATCAATATTTATTGCTAATTCCTATTGCACCACACATTTGGCTAGATAACTTAGAAAGAACTGTCTTAAAATTATAATCAGTCTCAACATTACAAGATAATTTTTGATATAAGTCAAAAAGGCCCAATGCTCCCTATGGCAGGGAGGGTTGGACACACCCTATGGGAGGCTTGGGCATGGCATACAAAACACTTAATATCTATAATAGAATCCAAAAATAAAAGTTAACAACAAATAAAAAACATCTTAAATAGTATCATAACTTATAAGTCATAGGCCAATTTACGTGCTTGTAACCTTGTCAATCCATAATTATGTTTAGAACAAACTGATAGTTTGTAATTTAACAATTTTTGTTCTTCTTCGTCGGTGAAAATTTGTGAGGTTATAAATCTGTGCGAAGAATCCTTGACAGAATCTTGTTTAAGGTACCGTTGCAGACTTGATCTAGGGATTTGATATTTATCAGCTGTTTTTTTTATTTTTGATCCTTTTGATACCTCTTCTATTGCTCGTAATATCTTTGGGAATTTCCCGTCGCAAACCTTTCTTTTTAAATTTGAACGGCATCTTTCTGTAATTAAAAATAATTCAAAAAGTTCAATTAAAGCAAATCCTCCTATACTCAACATATAGGAGGGAGCATTGGGCATGCCTAAACCTCCCTCACATTAGAATGCCCATTGCTCCCTCTGTATACATTTTCAACATAAGTTACCGGTATTTTTTTTATTTAGGTATTTAAGCATGAATTTCAGTTTAATTTATAAGTTAGTAAATAACATTAGATTAAAAAATAAAAAATAGACATACCTTTCGTTAGTTTTCTGTTTATTAAGATCCGAAACCACTACAAAATATTTACTTTTACTAGCGCATAACCTTCAAACGTGTCTGTGTTTGACAATTGACAGAATTTAGGATAGTCTATGGATGAACAGTGTTGCCAGTCGGTATAGTAAATTAACAAATAAAGAAAAAAATAAAATCTGTGACTGGATCAGAATAAAAGGGGGGTGCCCATGTCTCCCGACCGCCCGTCCCTCCCCTATCTCCCCTACAAAAGTTTTGGTCGTGGATCGCTGGTGCCTGTGGTAGGTAATAAAATATCTGTATTACTGGTCACCAGGATTCCACTTTTACACAGTGACTAAAAAGCTTGAAATTCCAAAGTATAGAGGTAAATGTGTGTGTGTGTATATGTGTATGTGTGTGCGTGTGTGTGTGTGTGAGAGAGAGAGATGTGTGTATGTGCAAACATGCGTACGATAGGGTGTTCTTGGTAATTTACTTCTATACTATGTTTTACAAGTATACATATATATAAATATAGTATATAATATATACTATATTTATTACATACTATATTTATTACAATTTATGTATAGTGATAAACCATAAAATACTCGAACGTCGTTTACTTTATGACTTACAAGCGTAAGTTAAAAAAAATAAATGTAATTGAATAAAAAACCACAGGAGTTATTGAGTCCAGTAAAGTCAAATAAACTATTCAATTAGACTTAAACGAAGCGCTTTTGAATAGTCACTATAAATATTACTTTAAAAATCATTTTTTATTTCTGATACAACATTACAAAGCGATATATACATATTATTCTGCCAAACTACGCAGCAGTTTGTCGGTAGTTATAATTCTCGTGTTTCGCAAATTATCAAATAAATATTATGTTTTTGTGTGTGACAATTTAAAAGTACTATCAGTATTTCTTAAGTCTATTTATTATGGACATTGTGCTAAGTAGAACTTTCACAATAAGTGTTTTACCTCATTTTTTGTTTTACAATTCGACAATTGTGACGCTATATGGGTAGTTAATTCATTTATGAATGTAGGTATTACCCATTGCATGCTATGCATACCGTAATAATTACATACTTTAGGTACCACTAGCTTGTTTTTGGTAGATAGCCGAGTTGAGTAGGTATGCACTCTCTGTACTACGAATTTATTTATATCTCGATATTGTTCGATTAACGTTAATAATTTTACCTTTTTATCAATTGTAATAATATTACATATTTTAAACGAGCGTTCATAGTTCCCGTTAAGTTTGTTTTTTATACTTCTGTTCACTAAGAGTTCACTGAATCTACAATTTGTTCGGAAAATGTAGAGCTCATGAGAAGAACATACAAGAAACTGAACGGCCACTCTTTCCAATCAAATACCTAATAGTATTTTATTAAAGGCTGTAATATACTTAAAAAAATATTTGGTAGTTGGTTGGTAACAAGGTGCTAAACATCCAATATATGAGTCGTGATCAAATCAAATATTTCATTCAATTTAATTAAATCATTCTGGATTCATCTGGCGGTCCTCCACAGTGCGGTTTTCAAGTAGCTTTCTTCCACGTACTACAAAGCTGTGGAATGACTTCCTTGTGCGGTGTTTCCGGGATATCGTCCCGGAAATATTTTTTTTGCACTCTTTTCAATAAAAATATACAATATTGTACAGTAATTTCTATCGCTATAAAATAATCACAATCTGACTGGATCTAAATGATTAGATATTCAGCAGTGGAGTAATAGGATTTACGACAAAGCCATTTTTTTATAAAACATTTAAATTTATTTATAGATAATGCCTGAACAGTGGCTGGGACTTTATTATAGAAGTGTATACATTTACCCTTAAAGCTATGATGTATTTTATGAAGGTTGGTTGTAGACATATTACAGTTTCACTTCACAAAGCTTTTACTCAGCTATAATAGATTACGTTATACCTTCGTCGTCTCTTCGTTTCTCTTCTCGTTTCGATTACCCTTAAAGCAATTATGTATCTTATGTATCGATGTATTTAAATCTGCAAAAATTGCTCCAGATGCATCCAATATACGATAATTTATATTTATACAGTTAATACTATAATACTTTTTTTATGGAATAGGAGGACAAACGAGCGTACGGGTCACCTGTTGTTAAGTGATCACCGCCGCCCACAATCTCTTGCAACACCAGAGGAATCACAGGAGTGTTGCCGGCCTTTAAGGAAGGTGTACGCGCTTCTTTTGAAGGTACCCATGTCGGTTCGCCCCGAAAACACCGCACATGGAAGCTCATTCCACAGCTTTGTAGTACGTGGAAGAAAACTCCTTGAAAACCGCACTGTGGAGGACCGCCACATATCCAGATGGTGGGCATGATATCCTAACTGTTTTATCATCCTAGTTTATGGAAAACGTATAGGCTATAAGCCTACTATTAATACTAAACTTAAATTAAATCTCGCATCGAAGGAATGTGACGTCATACAACGTGTTCACGATCACAGAATGTAATATCCCAACTAATAGATAAAGTTTTAACTGGCAGATATGACAAGCGCCGCGCTAACACATAAATCTCAACGTTTATGATATGAAACGCACTTTATGTGATACGAGCTTCTGCTGTCGACTTCATCTGCACGGAATTTCTATAGTATTTTTGACATGGTCTTAAGTTAGTTAGTTAGTTTGACGACCTGTATAGCCGAGTGGTTAGCGATCCTACCTATTAAAGTAGAGGTCCCGGGTTCGAATCCCGGTAGGTGCAAGCATTTATATGATGAATATAGATGTTTGTTTCCGAGTTATGGATGTCTAAATGTATTTATGTATGTTTACATGTATGTCTATATGAATATATGTATGTTTAATTAAGTATATTGTATTAAATATATCATTGTCTTGTAACCACACAGGCTATATATGCTTAACTTGGGGCAAGATAATTTGAGTAAAAAGTGTGTCAATATTATTATTATAAAGGTAATATGTGTTTTCAGACAATAGTATAATAATGTAAAAAATATTTTACATTATCTTATTATACATACTTGTAATTGTGCTGACGTGTACATTAAATAATAAAAAAAATACAATTTGACTTGAATTGAATTTGAATATCATGTGACTTGAAAAAATGTGAGTCGAACTCGCCCATGAAGGGTTCCGTAGCAAGTAACTTAATATAAAAGTTCTTGTAGGTTTAGGATTTATGACGTATTAAAAAAAAACTACTGACTAGATCTCGTTCAAACAAATTTTTGGTGGAAGTTTGCATGGTAATGTACATCATATATTTTTTTAGTTTTATCTTTCTCATATTTTAGAAGTTACAGGGGGGGGGGACATTTTATTATCTTGGAAGTGTCTCTCGTGCAAACTATTCAGCTTAGAAAAAAATGATATTAGAAACCTCAACATCATTTTTGACCTATCCATAGGCACGTCAGGGTTTGATGAAGAAAAATTTTGAGTTTGTGTGTGACATTCTTAATGCGGTTCACAGAATACTACGGTCTGCTGTTCAGACCAAATTGCGACACCTAAACTGGGTATCCATAATATACTGCCTTGTATAATAATTATAGTATTAACTCCAAATGTTATATTTAAGGACTATATTTATGGAATTGCAATAAATTGATATTGAAAAATTGAAATTGAGAATACTTCTATTTACCAAGTTACTGTTAGTTAAGTTAGTTTCGGAAAAAAGTGGCTGTGACATACGGGCGGACAGACAGACAGATAGACATGACGAATCCATAATCCGTAGCTAAATGGCATAATGGAACCCTAAAAAGTATAACAACCATCCGACGTATTATATCATACACTATTATAATATTATTTTTGTAGAACTGCTACTTATATTAATTTACATAATAACAGTTATAACTACAGTGAATGTTATGTATTCAAACTCAATATAGGCCTTAAGGCGGCACTAAACGCCAGCGACCTTGAGCGATCTTGAGCTCACGGCTGTCGGCCCGCCATCTATGTATCAAAGCCTATATTTTCGAAATTCTTGCGTAGAAAACGTAATATTTTAACAGGCGCAAACAGTTTATATGCTTACAATTCTCACTATTGATTACTTATCTAAATAAATGTACATACACAAAAGAAGTACAAGCTATAAGAATAACTTTTCTGAGAGTCGTACTAAACAAATGCGTCATGCCGAGAAAAAACTTGTTTAACTGCAGAGAAAAGTGGTAGATTAAAATAGCTCTGGAGTGTTAACTAACAGCAAACATTAGCAACCTACAAATAAGATTTATGGGTATGTGTAACATGATGATGTAGTGTTCATAGCTCCAAGTGCTATATTTTCACCACAAAACTTGTCTAAAACACCTTGTTTGTGTGTTTTCTGCTTACCCTTCGCCTTAAGTATTAACGGGCTATGCCCCGCAATTCAACATCTTACGGTCTACATGATGGGTTGACGTTGTTACTCCGTGCAAACCAATTCTACCAGGAAGCCCAGTAGACCGTTGACGTTGCCGATCACCTCCGGTAGTGACTGTCAGAAAGGTTGAACCCTGTATTCAGCGACCTCCAAACATCTAACAATGATATCGGTTTCTTCTGCCCTCATACACCAGTGGGAGACTCCTTTCCACAGGACGCCGGCTAGATTATGTGTACCACAACGGCGCCTAATTCTGCCGTGAAGCAGAAATGTGTATAGATTTTTGTGTTTCGGTCTGAAGGGTGCCGTAGCTGGTGAAATTACTGGGCAAATGAGACTTAACATCTTATGTCTCAAGGTGACAAGCGCAATTGTAGTGCCGCTCAAAATTTTTGGGTTTTTCACGAATCCTGAGCGGCATTGCATTGTGAGTCTCATCCCTTATTGTCATAAAAAAAAAACGATTCAGACAATTAAAACAAGGTAGAAAATTATTAATTAGTATTTAATTTATGGTATTTGTTTTCTAGTTTATTTATATTTGAACCTTTACTAATGTAAACAACTGTTGTGCTCTGATTAATATTTATTTAACTTTTGCTGTTAAGTATCTACTTCTGCTTATCATGGCTCCGAGCAGTAAACATATTGTATTAGAATGCCGCAATCGCACGTCGTACCGTTTCGCTGCGGCGTATGTTTGAGCGAAGCGTGAAACTAAGTCTGTGTACAAAAGCAAAACAAAATTAATCTAAATAAAAACAATAAATATAATCTTTTTTGAATTTGGCACCATATTTGGTCACATGAGACTCTAGTGCTGATTTGCAAATTCAATAACTAAGAACCTGGCAGTCGAATCATTTTTTTTGCGCCCAAACAATGGGATAGGGCTACCCTCCGGGATTACGACGGGAGGGAGGTGTAGAATGCTCATGCATAACTCAAGTCTGCGTTGGTTATGTGGGACTCACGTGAAAAACTAGGTACCTACCCACTAAACACTACCTGCAGTTGGCTATGGGCAGGTGCCCTCTAAGCCTTCATCGAAGGCGACCTTCTCTTGGGGAGAGAGAGGCGCAAGCGGCACTCCCTGTGGAGTATCCGCTGAGATTCGAATCATTTGTGATTTGATCAATCGGCTCAATTTTTAAATAAATATAAATAGCGCGTGCTAATTTAGAATAATTTGTAAATCATGTTTGTTTTTATAACCTAGAAAATTGCGAAAGCTTTCTATGAGTCTATGAGTTTTTTAAATCGGTCCAGAAATGGCCGAGAAACAATTTAACACAGAAATCAATTAGAGTCACCCGGTGGGACCTCCACTCAGCTTCAATAAAAGTGCTGTTTTTTCAGTTATTTAAACTAAATTGATTTTAGAATTCTGAAATACTTATGATATCCTGGTATTCGAGATCCATGGTATTTGAGACCTTTTTAACATTTTTCACACCACATTTAAAGATATCAACGCGAGCGAAGCTGCGTGTAAAAGCTAGTAAATAAACATTGATTGAATTATAATTTAACCTTTAAATACGTACTTGGTCCGCTGTGATTGTTTGAATAGGATATGTTCTTGAATCGCTTCTCTGAAAACGTGATCACAAATTAAGCGATGTGAACCGCGGTCTGGTCGTTTCGGCTTCAGTCTCTGAATTAATTAAACCAATTGGCAACGTATAAGATATATTACCAAGATTCGCAGGCTGCGACCGTTGAGTATTGGTTATTTACTTAAAATATTACCATTAAAAAATAAAAAGCAGGCATACATTTCAAAATATATTATAATCTTTTCTAATATCTTCGATACACTCCATTCCATAATTACATTATATAGTTTCTGTTGTATTAAAAAAATTACATTACTATTTACATTAGTGCTTAAGTAAATAAGTATTAAATCCATTTTTAACTTAACTTCTTACACATCGTCCGCCATTCTAAACACCTATAAGTTTTACGTCAAGCCAACATAGAATATCAACTTTATAATAATTTTTAGAATTTTCGCGCGATACTTTATCAGGATTCCTGAAAATTACAATTTTATTCCTATTCCTTTTTATACATGAATGTCTTAAAAGCTCTGTAACTCTTTTAAAAGCTGTACAATCTCGGCACTGATATAATGAACTATTGCTTGAAAACTTTCAAGATTCACGATAAGGCAACGGATGAAAACTATTCAGGAAATTTACAACACCGAACCGAAGAACCGTTCTAGAGGTTACCAATACATGGATTAATTACATAATCTCCTTTCTTTTTAAATGTGATGTTTTTAAGCTACACAATCATCAGTATCCATATAAATAAGGAAAGCCGACGTGAGGCATTGCGGCGAGAGGCACGAAAACTGGCATCATCCGTTCAGCTTGGACGAAATGTGTTCTCGTGTGTTTCTTTAGATGATCGCGCCTCCCGAACTTTTTCCCGCAGGTTGAACACGCGTAGGGTCGAACTCCAGAGTGTATTCTCTTATGCCTCGTCAGTTCTTCATTCCTCGTAAAAGTCTTCCCGCAATCCTTTTCATCGCATTTAAAAGGCCGCTCCCCAGTGTGGATTCTGACGTGGCCCTTCAGTTGCCCGTTGTTTGAAAAGCCCACGTTACAGTGTGGACATTTGTATTTCTTTGGTCGTTGCTTTCTTGCGTTCAGAAGTTTTGCTTCTTCTTCTTGTTGGAGTATTCTAGCATATTCCAATTCCATCGCATATCCTTGCGCTAAAGATTCTAGTAACAATGGATCAGATTGAGATACTATGGTTTGAGTTATATCAGGATATTCAAGCCCTTGATAGATATTTTGGGGTATAGTAGGATATGCGAAAGAAGTTTCGAGGTTGCTTGTTTTGGGAGATTTTAATTCAGGTTTTGGCTCTTCAAGTAGTCTGTCACAGCAAAGTGTGAGTCTGTCCACAGGTGATTCCACGGGGTGAGATACGTTCAGAGGTTTGACATCTTCTGTAGTTGTGGAAACAGTACAGTCCTGGTGAATATTGCCTTCGCTCTTCTTGAAGCTACCTCGAATTTTTCGCAAGCGGTTTTCCCGCTTTTCATCCTTCCGCTGCAGTGGCTTTGTTTCTTTTACACTCATTGTATCACTGGTCATCTCTTTACTGTCACTCATATCCCAAGGCCGGAAGATTTTCGATAAATTTTGTCGGACAAACATTGTCAATGGTAGCACTCACGTTCATAACAAGACTGGCGTCTTTTCTCGTTTCGACAACTTTTATATACATTGGTTTAACAATAAATTTAATAAAAGCCGAAAGAGGGATATCCCATTGAATGGACGAGAGAGACAAAATATTCAATTGTTGCACACTTGAAGTCATTGTGGTATCTATTCGTAGGGTTGCCGGTTAAGTCGCGATTATGGGCTCTGCGTTCGGGAATATAAAGTTTATTTTTGTTCATCATAGTCTGTGGTGTTAGGCCTGGTTTTTTTGGACGGCCTGTCATAGTTTGGGATAGGGGTGTGTAATGTTATTTATGTTGATTTTTGTGCGCGGTTTGGGGGCGGGCTTTAGGGCCGAGCGATATGCTCGAGTGATCGCGGCCCTTACAGCTGCCGACTTGTTTGTTTTAATGGTTTCATCAATTGTTGCGTATCCTGAAAGGATTTATGGTAGTTTTACATGCAATATATTATGTGTTGATGTTATTCAAGAGTTGAGAGCACTTGGGATGAGCTCCGTTACTGGAATTAAAATTAATAAATCTCAACGCTATTATTATATATTTATATCCAAGGAAACTAGATATTTGTTTGGATTTGGGACGGTATTTGGTTAAATCGTCTTCAAACTATTTAATCTTTGAATAATTCGGTGTAGGTATAGGTTCCTTGCTTGTCTGTATTCAGTTAATTAAACAATTTTGTAGAACATCGTTATACAATAAGTAATTAAAAAAATATATCCCTACTAATATTATAAATGTGAATGTAAGTTTGTTTGTTACTATTTCACGCCTAAACCAACGAACTCATTTTGATGAAATTCAGTACAGAGACAGACTAGAGCTTGGGAAAGGACATAAGCTACCTTTTATCGCGAAGAAAAGACTTGGAGGGGTTAAAATAAGGGGTGGAAGTTGTATGAAAGTTCGTCATCGTCATCATCGAAGATGACACCATGAAACTTTGTATTTAGGCACTTGATTAGAACTAAATAAATATTTGTTCTAGCGTTTTTGTAATTTGAAAACCTATGTGGGGTTGAAATAAGGGATGAAATTTCGTTAAGAACAAAGTTGTGCTTTTACGCCAAGCGTCAAATTCTTATTGATTAAATTTGTTAAAAAAATAGAACGCTTAAAAGTAACAGGAGTACTTTCAGAAAAAAAAATCCTATTCGGAACTAAAATATGTGGCTCAAATGCGTCAAACCCGCAATATATTATGATTTAACAAAGAACGGAGCAACGAAATAAAGTTTATTATAAAAACGTATTAAAATAAGTCATGTATAGCAGCAGCAGTTTGTTTATGTGTAATACTTACGAAATATAAAAAAATGCAACCCATAGTAACTATTCCACGCGGACGAAGTGGCGGATGAAAGTAATAAATAACGCTTAAATTAAATTAGAAACCTTTATTTGAAACCGTTAGTAGCCTAAGCCATTATTAAGAACAAAAAAAAAGAGAAAAGAATTGATTTTTAATATGAAAATCTTCGTTAGTAAAACTTCTAGTGGAGCACTTTTTTGTGGGTACTGAATAATACTGAGCTATATAACGCTCGTTCGAGTGATTTCGGCTCGAGTCGATTTTACTTCTTAAGCACACGCTGATTTTTACATATTTCTTTGTAGTAGATAAACACTTAAACTAAGTATTTTACCGATATAAAAAATTAATATTCCATATTTAGAAATCTGCATTACCAGCGGGTATTTTTTCTATATATACATATAAATAAAATTGGAGTGTCTGTTTGTAATATTGAAATAACCGTTTTTTACTACATGTATATGAATATATGTACGGTACTTTCACCAAAATAACATTTTTTACAATTTTTGTCTGTCTGTTTGTTCCGGCTAATCTTTGAAACGGCTGGACCGATTTTGATGGGACTTTTATTGGCAGGTAGCTGAAGTAATAAGGAGTAACTTAGGCTACGTTTATTTTAGAAAAAATATTTTATTTTAGAAATATAAAATAATGTTTAACTCTAAAAATAATTTATATGGCAAAACAACGTTTGCCGAGTCAGCTAGTTCTCAATAAGATAGAGATCCCTACGTTAAAATTGCAATAAATTAATCCAATGAAATAAAATTCACGATGTCAAAGAACAATAATTATTTATTTATTTAGAAAATGGCCACTAGCCGATCGAGTTTTATAATAAGTCATTACTAGATATATTGTAGGGATGTTTTATTAAGCCTTAATTCATTAAATAACTCTTGTTGAGAAATATTTGAATCTCTTTTAATTAACGTTAATCTAGAAAAACTCGAGTTAGTTGAATCGACGTTCTTATAAGTTATAACTATTGATTCTAAGCTCAGATCATTTATACGTCTAGATAGACTGTGACAGCTGTGAAAACGTTTAAAAAATTGAGGTTAAAAGTCAACCTCTATGTTGAACAATGCACACACACTATCACAAATTTGACATATTAATCGCGAGTATAAGACTTGTTACTAAACTGATAAATCTTGTGGTCGTGATATGTTTGTGGCCTACTTACAAAATAAATACGTAAGTATTTTAAATTTTTTGAATTTTATGTTCTTTACGAGGACGAGAAAGTGTGTCAGTGAAATAATAATAATAATAATAATAATATTGACACACTCTTACACAAATTATCTTGCCCCAAACTAGGCATAGCCTGTACTATGGGTACAAGAAAACGATATATTTAACACAATATACATACTTAAACATACATAAATACATATAAACATCCATGACTCGGAAACAAACATCCATATTTATCATATAAATGATTGCACCTATCGGGATTCGAACCCAGGACCTCTAGCTTAGTAGTCAGGGTCACTAACCATTCGGCTATATGGGTCGAAATATGAGATGGAAAAGAATTGTAGAAAACAAAAAAGAATCTACATTATTAATAATATACATATTACAAGTAATAAAACTAATTTAATAATTCAAACACTGTTTCCTTAAACTACACTGCTTCATAAGATACATAATAGCTTTAAGGGTAAATGTATACACTTCTATAATAAAGTCCCAGCCACTGTTCAGGCATTATCTATAAATAAATTTAAAAGTTTTATAAAAAAATGGCTCCGTCGTAAATCCTTTTACTCCACTGCTGAATATCTAAATGATCGGACAGCATGGGACTAGATTGTGATTATTTTATAGCGATAGAAATGAATGTAGAATATTGTATATTTTTATTGAAAAGAGCGCAAAAAAAGAATGCTGGGAGAGTTTCTTGTGCCGCTTCTTCTCTCTCAGAGCGCCATTTGTTTCCGAAGCGGTAGTAGTATCTAGTAGTTATTTGAAATGACATCAAAAAGAATTCTAAAGGAATCAATTTTGAGAAAATAAATGCCTTTTATGCCTTTTACTAACAACGAATAGGATGTAAATACTATGTAATAAGAGGCGAGAATGCATAAGTAAAAATTTAAATTTAGTTTAGTATGAAACGTGCAGTAATTTGAAATAAGTTTGAAATAGTAGTAATTAGAGGATGGCGATTGGCGACGAAGTATATATTATCCGGCTAAGTTTGAAAACGAAAAATTGCTTAAAACGTAGTGGATTTCGGCTATCTCTGTTTTTTACAAGATTATAGCCGTCATCTGTCAATCTATCAATGCCTGCACGTTTCATACAATCGAATGAATCGCTGCTTTCTTAGAGAGTTTCGCTAGCCTGACTAACAATGTCAAAAACATGAGCGAGAATGTCAAATAGATGACAGATGACATAATACAATACTTACCGATTAAGAAGTTCATAATTATCTGCCTGCTATTAGTAAAAATTCTAGTATTGCATTAACAACTAAAGACTTGAGTTATATTATAATTATGAAATGGGAATACAAGATAGGTATGTTTTTACGTATTCAAACCGCTTAATTCACCAGCAACTGTACAAAAAAAAATATAAAGAATGGATTCCTGGATTCTTAAAAAATCCTGACATGCAACAAAATTGATCACTGGATGGGGTCAACAGAATAATTTGATTCACAATGCCCTTGATTGCAATAATTTCGATCGATTCCTGAACTATTGTGGATTTTGGCGCGATCTGTCAAAAATCGGGACGTGTGTGATCGATCGTGTCATTTGAATTGCGTTCTATTTTTGAAATGTTGTCATTTTTATTGGATTAACTCTGCGACTTTTATCAACGTCCTACTTACTAGCATTGTTCATCGTGTTATTATGAGTTTAAGGGACATTACAATATAAAAAAATTAATGTTAAACGCTACACTAACATGTAAACTCTATTTTATCGTTATTATTTTATCATTTATAAAATGGTCCTTGTATACTTTGCTGAAAATAAAATAAAATTTTATTGATATATATATATATAAATCCACGATGGCATATCTCTGTCTGTTATATATTTATTGTTAATACTCTTGATTGGGGCCAGCATATTGAGGGATTGGCAAAGAGACTTATGTCTGCAGCGCGGTTAAAACTATTTAAGCAATGAACTGTAATTGTTTGAACTGATTCCTGCCGCCGAATTCATGAATCATTCAATTCACCTCCGCATGACATGCCACAAATTAGGATATCATCCCCACCATCTTGATATATGGCGTTTCTCCTCAGTGTTGGTTTTAAGTAACATTCTTCCAAGTACAACCAAGCCGTAGAATGAACTTCCTTGGGCGATGTTTCGAGGACAATACGACATCAAAAATAGCGCGTACACTTTTCTAAAAGGCCACAAACGCTCCTGTAATTCCTCTGGTGTTGCAAGAGAATTTGGGCGGGGGTGATCACTTAAAACCAGTTGACCCGTACGCTCGTTTGTCCTCCTTTTCCATAAAAGAAATATGGCGTGACTAGATTATTTTAGTTACATATTAATATTATGTGCTATGGTATATTGTTATGGGGCAGTGCTGCCGATATCAATTCCATGTTGGTGCAGAATACCTATTCGCGCTATTAGATAAGAAACAAACTTGATATGCTTACAACTCAGTTAAGTCGAGTCAGTCAGTTTTCAGTTGTTTTCATTTGATGAGTCATTTAAAAAAATATATAAAATAATTTAGAACAAGGGTGTATTTAGTAATATCTCTTGATTTAAATTGTCGTAATTACCCTCACAACATTAGAAGAAGTAGCTATTTGAGATCCGGCTGTCTTTCACTTATGCTCATCGATTCCAAATAAATCGTTTGAAGAAGGTACAAGATCAACATTCAAGTGAACAGCTATGTTCCAATCAATCATTCGGTTCCAAATTCAAAGGCGCGATTTCATAAACTTTATACTTTTTTTCTTATCTTCTTGTCAAAAGTTTGACGTATAGGACCTCTGACGTAACGAATATCTGAAGGGGCATTGTAAGCAACACACGATTGAAGGCGGGTATTATTAAAAATGTTTTTAGTATTCCAGACATAAAATTTGTATTTCGCTCCAAACAAAAGAATATCTCATGAAATCGAATGGCAGATAATTTAATCATCTTACTACAATATAGGGTTAATCACATCTTATTATAAAAGAAAGTCCTCCGCCGCGTCTGCCTGTCTGTCTGTCTCAAAAACTACTGCACCGATTTTCATGCCGTTTTCACCAGTGTAAAGCGTGGTTTTCGGGGAAGGTTGTAATATATAATTTGTTAAGTTTTTGTATACATTTTTATATTCATTAACAATATTTGTTGGAGGTTTCGGACAAAAATAAGCCGTTTGGGAGCTTTCAACGAAAACGCTGCCTTAACCCTTAGAGATGTAATAAAATAATGTATGGTGGAATTGTGTATTATATTTAGGTCTAAAAAAAAGTCCGCATATGTCTATCTCTTAAGGGTAACATACTATATCAATTTTAAAATTTAAAAAAAAGGATTGTGTGGTTTTATGAAAACACGGTAAAAGTGAAAACTTTTTTCACATTATAGACATTTAACTAAAAAATTTTGGAATAATATTCCATTAAGGGTATAAAAATCGCTTTATCAATTTTAATTTTAAACTTGGAAAATTGGAATGATAATGGGAAATAATAAAAGTAACAACATTTACATTTAACACTGACAAAAACAAACTAAATAGCGTTGAGCACTGGCACAAATGAGTAATAGTCTATACACTACACAGTCAGCTGCTGCGAACTATAGGCACCGCCCGACCGTCACGCGACATGCAACACACAGACGAAAAAGTTTGAGACGATGTAACAAAAGTTTCACCTTAAAAATTGGCAATTATAAAGCGGTAATGTAAAAGCTGTTCGCACAAATACAATATTAATCCTTTTCATTTTATAGTCAGATGTATACAAAAAATTAACAAATTACATACTAAAACCTTCCTCGAGAACCTTGCTATTCATTAGTGAAACATGAAGATAAGCGCAGTAGTTTTTGAGTTTATCGCGAACAGACATACGCGGTGGAAGACTTTGTTTTATAATATGTTTTAGATACCTCAATAACCTTCAAACATTTTTTCCAAACGGCAACACTTGAGAGCCTTTGGTATTGATTCTCAATTTAAATTTGGCAACACTTAAATATGGCGTCCGTCCATGTAGTAATGTGTTTCTGAACCCTAATTTTGGAACCCCAATCAAGAGGAACGTGGGGAGAACGCCCCTCCCAGTTGACCTCGACCAAGTGGGGTTCGATTTCTGCCGCAATATCTTGTCTGCGGTATTTTATTCAATTATCTCAAATGAATTATGGTCGCGGAGTCGGGATCGTTACTATGACAGCGGAACACGATTTACAAGTCGAGTCACAGATGCCAGATTTCAATACAAATATTATACAAGGAACAGTTACTGTCTGACAGTCTGTTATCGACCATATGGGTACCACAAGGACGCCTATTTCCGCCGTGAAGCAGTAATGTGACATTACTGTGTTTCGGTCTGAAGAACGCCGTAGCTAGTGAATACTACTGGGCAAATGAGACGTAACATCTTATGTCTCAAGGTGACGAGCGCAATTGTAGTGCTGCTCAGAATCAGGGTTTTTCAAGAATCCTGAGCGGCACTGTATTGTAATGGGCAAGGCGTATCAACTACCATCGGCTGAATCGGCTTATTTTCTCAAAAAAACTGGATTCAAACCGGGGTCTTCTGCTTTCCGGAACACCCAATGTCCCATCTGAGCTATTAGTCTTATATATAATGGCAAAATATTCCTTTTTGTTTCTTATGTTATTGTAGCTATTTCTCATTAAAACACGGATAAAACTACATTTTTTAAAATTGAAACCTACCTACATCGATTTCTCGCCCCCGAAATAACCTGTATAGTAAATTTCATTAATATCGTTGGAGCTTTTTCCGAGATTCAGATTATATATACAAGAATTGTTCGTTTAAAGATATATGATTCCTTTATTCTTTCCATATGTTTTCAAACTATTAGAGCAAACCATTTGATACTTTGTTTCATGAAAAGTTATGGGAGGCATGCTGCGAGAATTTAATTAAAACACTTAAGGCTGGGGACCCAGCCAGCGGCCTTGAGAAATCGAACGGAGCTAGGTTACCTCTCTCGCACAAGATTGCAATTGTTTTAATTCTTAATTAGAAGCATTTTTAATTTATTACAAACATAGTACATTTTTCATTACAAAAATAACAAAACTATGTCATCTTAAGTAGTATTGGTAAACAGTTAATAATTATTCATACAATTTTTAACTTCAGTCGTCACGCCAGCATTAATGAAGTCATCCGCAGGGCATTTGCCGCTCTTAATATACCAGCTGTTTTAGAGCCAAATGGTATTATCTGCCGCGATGGCAAGCGTCCTGATGGAATGACGCTGGTGGCTTGGGCACGGGGAAGGGCGCTGGTATGGGACGCTACTTGCGTCGACACTCTGGCTCCTTCTCAGGTCCAAGTTACGTCAGTTGGTGCTGGGGCTGTTGCTTCGACTGCCGAAGACAGCAAGCGTCGCAAATATGTTGGCCTCAGTGAGTCATACATCTTTGTGCCGTTTAGTGTCCAGACACTTGGCCCGTGGGGCCCAGAGGCGCGGAGAATGTTCAAAATACTATCTTCGCGCCTCAATAAGGCTACTGGAAACCCAAGCGCTGGCAGCTATTTCAGTCAACGGATCAGCCTAGCTATCCAACGCGGTAATGCTGCCAGTATTCTTGGTACGCTTCTACGTAATGATAGTTTTAATTTTATGTAGTCGTAGTATTGTAAATATAGTTAAAAGATTTGTTATGTTTTGTTTGAATAATAAATCAATAATAATATATTTTTAACTAGATTGAATCATTAACATGGCTCCAACTGTAAAAGTTAGATGTACTTTGAATTTATAACAGTTCCGTAGCCAAAAAAAAAAAAAACCGAACCCTTACGGCCGTTCCCAATTCAGTCTATCTCTTACTTAAAATCGTAAGTATCGTTGACTTTTCTGTCCCAATAAACTTATCGACGGTAACGCACCTTATCCGTAAACGCTGTCTGTCAATGGGACGACGTATAGCTTACCAGCGATAGAAGTTTGTATGGAAATTGCAATTCACGCGTCCCAATATAAGGCGATAAGAATGACTTATCGGGTATTTTGGGACAGCTTCAGATTATATAGCCGTTATAGATTTTTCATGTCTGTCGGTTTATTTCACAGCCACTATTTGCCAAAACTATAAGAACTATACCTACTGTTGGAACTTGGTAAGTAGATGTATTTTGTGAACTGCATTTTTATTCAAAAATAGAAAAAAAAAGCAATTAATTTTGGGTGAAACTCAAACATTTTTTTTCATCAAACTAATTTTTATAATTTAATATCATTTTCCTTTCTATATAACTTTTATGTTATGTTACTTGCTGCCACGGAACTCTTCATGGGCGGGTGCGGGTCATCTGCTCGCACTTGGCCACTTTTTTTGTAATATGTAGTAATTTTAATGAAATTACGTAATAATTAACAATGAATTAAAATACATAAATATCGGAATAAACATAATATTATTAAGTCAATAGGGTTACAATCACTGTAGTACTAGTACTGTATAGAATAAATCAATGGTTACAATCACGTAACAATATCGCGTGTTCATGAATGAACCGCGTCACCAAGTCTCCTATTCCACAAATGGTGAATGGACAATGGATTGTCAGGATTTACAATTTATTGCGTCACATTGTTCTTAGCTAACTTGACCGCGTTTAGCAAAATATGGACCACACCGGACGCCATTTCTAGCTATACAGGGTGCTCTAACTTCTACTCCTATAAACGTGAAAAAAGACATGATCACAGATTTTGGATTGCTCATCTAAGTTGGTGCATGTCTATTAATTTCTTTGATTTTATGCAAATAAATAATCTGTAATCCCTATTAGTGTATCTTTAAGAATCTATTTACAATTATTCTTTTCTTTATTCTCTTTGCATCTTCTACCGCATTTATCACAGGGTGGGCTCAAAGGAGCTGTTGGGGTTGATACCAGCGCCGGAATCCCACCACCGGAAACGTCAAAATGCTGAATACCACCGCACCCGCATCACGCTGTCGGTATGTCTGGTATTCAACATCCGTGCGGTTAGAAATTTCTTGCCTCCTATAGCGCTTTGTGGAATCAATTACCGGCTTCAGTTTTCCCGAACCGATACAATTTAGGGACCTTCAAGAAAAGAGCATACTCCCTTCTTAAAGGCTGCCAACGCATTTCTTGACCTCTGGTCAAGCGGCTATCCATTTCCATCACGTGAGCCTATTGCCCGTTTGCCCCCTCTTAAAAAAATCGAAATAACGCGTGTCATGGTAGCCGGCTATGACGTAGCGCCTCAAAACCAATGATATCGCGAAATATAACAATCAAATATTCAAGCGTCGCGGTGAAGATTAATAAAGGAGTGACGTCATTGCCGTATTATGTATTATGTATTTTTATTTTATTGAATACCATATCAATGCAGTAAAAATGTTAACCTCAAAATTCAAATCAAAACTGATTTGTTATTTAGAATCCTTAAAACAATATTGTCCTCATGCCCATTATAATGAATGAATGAATGAAGCCTTTATTGCAAGCACACTAAAAAGGTACATTTTTAACTGCTGCTACAACATAATATACTAAATGATTATAATTATATTTCACCAATCACAGTAATGGTCCAGCAATCTTTTTGAAATCATCTTCCCATCATATCGTTTGTCTCCTTCTATTACTTCCCTTACTGTGACTCAGCGGTACTTGGAATAGAGACACACGTCTCTATTCCAAGTACCGCTGAGTCACAGTAATTATTATGAAAATTCGGTAATCTGTCGCACTTTATGCAGCTATAATAAGCAATTCAATAGTACTGAACTTTTTAATAACAGTAAAGGCGGCTTTAAAAGGAGTGTTGATAAAAATCTAAAGGAGGGTTAAATTTAGAATAATTCACAAACACACACACACACGCACTCTCACCAAACCACACACGCACAAATATCATGTCTTATTATAAATATTGTAAATCCGTTATTAGATGTAAGTCCTACAAAATAGTATTATTATAACCTAATTAAAGTTCTGTGGATTTTGTGATGTTTTAAATAAATAAATAAATAAATTTCTTTTTCCACGTATCTTGGATACTCTATAATCTCTGCCCATTATTATATGACTAACTAAATACATAATTCTAGACAACGATGTTCTGTAATTTATAAAGTATAACAAGTACCAAAATATAAACGTATATTTCATGCATTAATAAGTCTTTTACTTTTTCTTCTTACCTTTTTTAAATACTCGTCATTTTTCGAGCATCCTGTATAGCCACCAACGCAAACGACAACGTAATAATCCGCACGCTACACTAAAGGAAAAAACCGAACCGAATCAGGACTTATAAACTTGTCACGGTTCCAGTTAACGACACATAACACTATAGATTTATACGATTCATAGAGGACCTACCATTCGATTTAGACTTTATTAAAAATGTATTGAATTTTTGAGATTTATGGTTGTTGTGGAATAAAATTGACAACTTTAGGATATGGAGCATGCAGAATATATACATTTTACAACGTCTTGAGTGTTATATAAGTAAATATGTTTCAATATAGGTTCGATTTATCCTCAATTATTTTCCAACGAATTTCTTGAAAATTGTAGTATTTTTGAAGTTATACTTCTGAAGGCGCGTTATGAAAAAAATATGAGAGTGAAATTTAAAGATTTCTGACGTTTCCGACATTCATTTTTTTTCTTGGTTTCTTCGTCCATTATTAGGGCAGGCAAAGGGTTCAAGCCCATACAGCCCTATGCAAGATTTTTACAATATTGTTCTTTCTACAAACATAGAATAGCAGGAGTAATAAATAATTTTGAGGATTTTTGGTTTGTTACGCCAAAGAAGTATAACTTCTTGCTTGCATATATAAGTACCCACAAACTTTTGTTATGGAGAAGAGGACGTTAGTGTCTCGTGATGTTAAGTGATCACCGTCGCCCATATTATCTTGCAAAACTAGAGTATTAAGAGCGTTGCCAGTTTTTTACGAAGGCTTCTTTGGACAGGATGTCGACTAGAGAAGCACCACAGCGATGGCTTTCTCTCCAAGCGTTAGTGTGCTGGAACTATTTTCCTATAGTAATGTCATGTCGATACACTCTAAAATAAGAGGCGCTATTTCAGTTGTAGAATTTAATAGCACATATTGTAATCTTGTAAGTATAATGTGAATGTAAGAATGTTTGTTACGCTTTTACGCCGGAGCTACTGAACAGATTTTGATTTTTGATTGGGAATGGCCATAGGTAGCCTATCATGGTTCCTGCGGGATTTGTGAAAAACTTCAATGGGCTACGACCATACCAATAGTAGGTTTAGTTTGACATACAAAGCTTCCTCGAATTAAGATTCATATAATATGTTGGGAACTGGAGCGAAGACGGGAACCGGAACTGGAATAGGACATGAGATAATCTTCAATTCCAAACTTGCTTATTATATTTTAAGACCCTTTATCTACGTGGACGACGGCGCGGTTATCAGCTATTATAGTATTTAAATAAAAGTCAAGTAATTTTTCTACATGTAGCTTTATGAAAACACTTTAAATTATGTTATGCTACCTTAGATTCGTAAAATTTAAATATTTTTATTTAAAATAGGATATCACTTATTGAAAGTCAAAAACTACCACCCATTCGAAAAAATATGCCTCAGACCTTAGAAAAACGGGCACAAGAAACTCAGCGGGCTTTTTTTTCAGAGAAATATTGTTACAATGTAATGTCGTACAGTAAAATTTATTTTTTATAGATATGATAGCCTGAGGGCGGTCGCTCCATTCCCAATCTGTGGTATAATTATGAAACTGATTTATGTTATAGTAACCTTTAACACATTAATGTCTATTAACAATTCTTTTTGAATTTCGCAATACATATGTATTAATGTAATATGTAACGACCGACAATACGGGTTTCGCCATGGTCGGTCGGCAGGTGATCTTCTGGTATACCTAACACATAGATGGGCTGCGGCTATTGAAAGCAAGGGGGAAGGCCTGGCAGTTAGCCTGGATATAGCGAAGGCCTTTGATCGTGTATGGCATAAGGCGCTCCTCTCTAAACTTCCATCATTTGGGCTTCCCGAGAGCTTGTGCAAGTGGACCTCCAGCTTCCTCACTGGGCGCAGCATACAGGTCGTTGTCGACGGACATTGCTCGAACCCGAAGCCCGTGAATGTTGGAGTGCCCCAAGGCTGTGTGCTATCTCCTACGCTGTTTCTTTTGCATATCAATGATATGTTGGACACCTCCAACATTCATTGCTATGCAGATGACAGCACTGGTGATGCCGTATACACGGGCCACGCACGTCTCTCTCGGGAAATCGTCGACCAGTGCCGGGAGAAGCTTGTGTCTTCTATTGAGTCCTCTCTTGAGAAGGTCGCGGAATGGGGTAAATTGAACCTTGTCCAATTTAACCCCCAGAAGACTCAAGTTTGCACGTTTACCACTAAAAAAACCCCATTTGTCGCATCACCGCTCTTCGACAACACTTCCCTAAAAGCCTCGCCTAGTATCGGAATACTGGGTCTCGAAATCTCGAGCGATTGCCAATTCCGTGGCCATCTGGAGGGCAAAGCCAAATTGGCTTCAAAGAAACTGGGCGTCATTAATAGAGCACGGCAATACTTCAAGCCGGCCCACATTCTAGCGCTGTACAAAGCGCAGGTCCGGCCACACATGGAGTATTGCTGTCATCTCTGGTCTGGCGCACCCCAGTATCAGCTCGATCCATTTGACCGCGTGCAACGCAGAGCAGCGTGAATTGTCGGGGACCCAGTACTCTGTGAACGGCTGGATCACTTGGCGTTGCGTAGAGACGTCGCTTCATTGTGTGTCTTCTACCTCATTTATCACGGGGAGTGTTCCGAAGAGCTGTTTTACCTAATTCCTGCCGCCGAATTCCACCTTCGCACGACACGCCACAAGTTAGGATATCATCCTCACCATCTAGATGTGTGGCGGTCCTCCACAGTGCGGTTTACAAGGAGCTTTCTTCCACGTACTACAAAGCTGTGGAATGAACTTCCTTGTGCGGTGTTTCCGGGACGATACGACATGGGTACCTTCAAAAAAAGCGCGTACACCTTCCTTAAAGGCCGGCAACGCTCCTGTGATTCCTCTGGTGTTGCAAGAGAGTATGGGCGGCGGTGATCACTTAACAACAGGTGACCCGTACGCTCGTTTGTCCTCCTATTCCATAAAAAAAAAATGTAAATCCGCTTCCCTTGCCATTTTTGACCTATTGAAGTCAGTAACTGAGAATCTTGATTGCAAAAAACTGTTCAATATCTTGAAATGTACAAAGCTTTCGATTTCGTAAGTCACGATACTTTATTAGGAAAAATGGAAAGATATGGCATTAGAGGCCCTGCTTTATTTTGGTTAAAATCATATTTAATTGGACGCCAGCAATGTACGCAAATAAACGTGGTAAACGTAAAGCAAAAAGAAATAACTCAACTGTAAAAATGGAGTGCCTCAAGGAATTGTTTTGGGTCATTTGTTCTTTATTATTTATATTAATGACTTTGATTCTCTCGATTCTCATGTCCTCTAATACTGATAATTGAAAAGAATATGAATCGGACATTAACTGTACTTTGAAAAATATTATTAATAGGCTTGATAATAATGAATTAGTTGTGAATTTATTGAAAACGAAGTGTATGCAATTTTGTGTACAAGGACGTAGACAAACTGATTTAAATATTAATTATAATGGAATAAATATTGAAAAAGTTGACAGTACTATACTTTTAGGTGTTATCTCAGATAAGGACCTTAATTTCTCTGATCAGATTGATAAGGTATGCTCTAAATTTATAAATTCTGGTATACTAGCTCTAAAAGTATGTCCTTAGGAGTCCTTTTCCTGAGGAGAATGGCTTCTAATAAGTTATCTTTGATGGCGTACCATGGATGTGTCGCGTTAGTACTCAGATACGGTCTTCTCATCTGGGGAAATGGCACAGGAGTACATCAAGCATTTGTTGCTGAAAAAAAATGTATTCATTGTGTACGTGGAGTTGGTTCAACCTATTCATGTAAAGGCTTATTTAAAAAGGTCAATATTTTGACATTGCCCAATATGTATACTATATTTGAAGCTTGTAATTTTGTAAAACAGAGTAATCATTTATATAAAAGGCCATTGAATTAAATCCTCGTTCCACCAGATTACTGGATAGACTGGGTTATGGCCACTGTCCCAGAACAATATTATACCTAAATAGCTACGCAGTGTGTATGAATTATTTAATCATTTCCTCTAGAAATAAAATAATACCACAGAAACGATTGACTGGACTTCTGTTTATGGATAATCGACAAAAATTTTATAATGTTAAGGATTTTTTAAATATTAAGTGCTTTTTACATGCTTATTTAAATTAACCGAATAGAAGACACTACAATAATTTTAAGACCTAGATGTAAACTGTATTCGATGCAATAAATAAATTTCATTTCATTTCAGAGAAAGTACAGTAGAAAATCACTGAAAACTCTCATAATCGCCAAGTAGTTGTATCTGCAATTCTCTTTTTTATGATAATAAGGGATGAAACGAGCACGACGTTCAGCTGATGGTAATTGAGACGCCCTGCCCACTACAATGCAATACCACTCAGGATTCTTGAAAAAACCGAAATTTCTGAACGGCACCACAATTGCGCTGCTCACCTTGAGACATAAGATGTTAAGTCTCATTTGCCCAGTAATGTAACTAGCTCCGACGCCATTCAGACCCAAACAATAATGCTTATACATTACTGCTTCACGGCAGAATTCTGCGCTGTTATGGTACCCATAATCTGCAAAGAAGACTCTCACTGGTAATTCTAGAATATGCTTACAAATTACTTGGGAAGGCTCACATGATAAATCGTGGATTGTAAGTTCATTTTAAAATGGATATCCCAAAAGTAATGTTCAATACGATGAAAAAATAGTACATGCCGTATCAACTTCAATAAGCAACCCTTGTTAACGCTTCAGTGACTGTACGAACATTTACTGACAGCCATGAACCGACATTCGTCAAGGTGTGTGAGAACAAATAAACAAACTCCGCCTCCGTACAAAAGGCTTGGGAATACAGTGTACAATCGCAACAACTATGTGTAAATTCAAACTCATATTCTATTTTTTCTAGTCCTCTACTTTTATCTGTCATTTATACAACCACGATCAATAATATACATATATATACTTGGCTGAATGCGCATACTGTGCACTGCCAAAGAAAAAAAAATTATGAGTCTTTGAAGAAGTCTATACTCTGTGGCAGAAAAAAGCATTATTTACCGTACTATAAATATTCTAAGTATAATGTCGTAAAAAAGCAGTATTTTTTTTGGTGCCACGGACGACTAACTTGGTTACGGTAGGTTCATAGAAATATTTAGTAACACGTAGTAAATACTGTATTACATACACGGACTAGTAAAAAACTAAGGACTCCATGTCACCTTACATAACAGTGTAGCACCAAAACAAGTCTATTAACGTGTAAATACATAGCCACACTTACACTACTACAGGCCGATAGGCGGCCATTATGAAAATTGTCATCGTCTGTGACAGATCAGTTTGCGTCTCAATAAAATATTTTAAAAATACCGTCATGCGTTGTGAAAAAGTGTAAAAACGATACTATATAATTATTCGTGGCCATATATGATTATATAAAGGAAAAAACTTGTGTAACTAGTATCCCCCGTAACCGAACACACACTAGCTTATCGGTGCTTCACTTGCTAATATCACGGCGCGGAGTCCTTCTTTTTTTACTCGTCCGTTATTACATACATTATATTTCCATGTTTAAATCATTAGACTAAATATTCTAATGGCATTTTTATTGAAAAGAGTGGCCGTTGAGTTTCTTATATGTTCTTCTTACGAGCTCTACTTTTTACGAACATGTGGTAAATTCAGTTATTTAAAAGAAATATTTATAGTGATGATTCAAAAGCGCTTTTTAATTATTAATTTAATAAGATTTATTTGACTTGACTTTGACTTTAAGAAGCGATGCAGGAAATTCTCTCAGCATACTTTTTTTGCGCTCTTTTTAATAAAATATACAATATTGCACTGTCACTCACAGGCTGTCCGATCACTTAGATATTCAGTAGGATTTACGACAGAGCTATTTTTTAATAAAACATTTAACCTTAACTTAACCTTTATTCAGTTACAATATATTTAGTTTCGTCCAATAACATTTATAATTAAATAGCCTGACGAAATTCGTTCCATTCCCAGTCTGTGGTGTCAATAAGAAAATCATTTATAATAGCGGGAGCAATCCAAACAGTGAATACACTTTGGTGTTATATATACATATTTATCATCAATGTTAAATGACTCATTACGTGATATATTCATTCATATAAATATATACTAGAACAATTAACCTAAAACTAAAAACCTTAAAAAATATAATAAGGCATAAGACGAGCAGGATGTCCAGCTGATGGTAATTGATACGCCCTGCCCGTTACAATGTAGTGCCGCTCAATATTATTGAAAAACGCGAAAATTCGGAGCGGCACTACAAGTGCGCTCGTCACCTTGAGACATTAGATTTTAAGTCTCATTTGCCCAGTAATTTCACTAGCTACGACGCCCTTCAGACCGAAACACAGAAATGCTTACACATTAGGCGCCGTTGTGGTACCCATAATCTAGCCGGCATCCTGTGCAAAGGAGCCGTCCAGTGGTATTATTATTTTAAATTTCTTTTAATAACGGGTATTTATTATATTTTAAAGCCTGCATTTACTCGTCAAGTTGGCAAATAAATATAAGGAGAAAAGCAAGTGCTTTTTAAAAGTAATCTAGTAATACTCAAAAACACCATATTAAGTGAAGCAGTGTCGAGGACTTTTATCCCTAGAAAAACATTTGCTACTGTTAAGTTATACAGAATATAAGTATCCATTCCCTACTCTGTGGTAATACTATGTGATGTGGCAGTGACTGAAAATTTTACCGGAAATCTCGATGAAAATATCGATATGTACCACACCACTATTAATTATTGCCTTTGAAATCTATATATATAAAAATGAATTGCTGTTTGTTAGTCTCGCTAAAACTCGAGAACGGCTGGACCGATTTGGCCAATTTAGGTCTTGAATTATTCGTGGAAGTCCAGGGAAGGTTTAAAAGGTGAATAAATAGGAAAATGCTGCTAAATTAAATAAAAACAACAAATTTGTTTTTCCTTTGATGTGTCCATACATAATTTCTATGAGAGAATTTATTGACGCACGGTTTGACAGTTCTGCTGTGAAACAATTTCATTACGACAGCAGGGTGCATATTTTACGAAGTAATTTTTGATGTTATGATATATTATTGACAAATTCATATAAAACATTATTTAAATTATTATATACAGAACAACGTGTGTCGGGTCAGCTAGTAACAAATAAAAACAAATGTAAGTGGGTCTAGCAAAGATCTCTAAATATAAAAATTAAATAGTCCAGTATGTCTAACTAAACCCAAAAAAAAAAACAAAATTATAACATTGGCAACATGACTTAAATGCCGACATTGGTATTTGCAAAATAACATCGTCGACTTTCAAGAGTAGCACAAAAGATGGCGGCTTCTTTTGTCGTAAAGAAGCCGACACTTTGACACGCCGCGCCAACACAAGAGGTGACGAGGTGACAATGACATTATCACATACAATGATCGGTCAAGCAATTGATGTGGCGAATTATTGTTTGACTTACTTTGTCGGCACCACTCAGGTACGGAATACAATCGAGAAATGGCTTGACAAGTTAAGGGTTGAACGATTGTCAACACTCGATAGAGTCATCTGGTAACAAATCTATTTTATTTATTTATTTATTTATTTACAAGTAGGTACAATAACAGATAACAAGATAAAACTATCATCTAATACTCCGTTTATCACGACTATGCAAGTTAAATTTACGTAAGCGCTCAGAGTATTCGGGAATTTTACGTCTAACACCCAACCTGCTACAGAGAACTCTTACAAACCGCCGCTGAATTGACTCTATTCTATCACGTCATTTCACTATCATTTGTTTATCTACACCCATGCGTTCTGAAACAGTTAGCTTATTACCAACATTAAAACACCCGATGTCGTAATAACCATTACATGATCCAAACGAGTGTTGTAATGTTGTACTGAATTTCATAACAACACTCCTTGGTTTTTTTTTCGATCCCTTCATGCACAAAGAGTTTCAACAAACAGCCACATTCTTATTGCTCGATGCGTGGTATCTGTATGAATTTAAAAAAAAATATTTTCGTTTACGCGCGTTCCACACTACCAGAACATGGCGCGCCGTAAGTAGAGTAGGTTATTCGAAACCCCGCCATTTATCTCGAAAAAATGAGCGATTCAAGTTTTGACAGCACACCGCCGGATATTTTAAACGCTGCAAAATAACATAATATTCAAGTGAATTTTAATAATTGCACTATACAAAATGTAAATTACTACTAAAATTAATAATTCTATCATTAATACTTAGTTTATTTGTATATAATCAGTAAGGGATGATATAAGTTACTACTAGGGCTCGCTGTTTTAATGTTAGCAGTAAGCTGTTTCAGAATCTTTTAGAGGATTCATATTCTGGGTGTAGATAAAGTCTTGTATGCAATTGTTGATAAATGTATTAAAACACGCACGTGGTACTATTATCCCACCAGTAACCCACATTCGTGTTTTAATACCCATTATTACACAACAGTTGCATAAATAACTATTAACAGCTGACCAGAAAGACTGTAAAATACTGATGAAAAGAAACTTTGATCGCTTTACGAATTTTTTACTAGCCCGCCCTCAGGCTACTAAATAATAAGTTTAATTGTACAATATTACTTTGTAAACATATTTTTTGATGAAAAAAAAGCCCGCTGAGTTTGTTGCGCCCATTCTTCTCAGGCATGAGGAAATTATTTTCGAATGGGTGGTAGTTTTTTGACTTTCAATAAGTAATGTCACATCCTATTTTGAATAAAAATATTTGAATTTGAATAAAGAAATAAACGTTGCGGAATTTATTTATTTGAGGAGGTTGGCTATTTCTCTAGTCCTAATGATTTCTAGTAACACCGCGTCCAAAATTGAACTATTGTGTTCACCACTCTTACTTATAGCTCGTCGTCAAGCCCTATAGCCTTTACGAGCCGCAGTATCTTCTTGACGCGAGTATTACAAACAGCATGTGGGAGCAGGGTGTATTTTTTTATGGGACGAGACGAGCAGGACGTTCAGCTGATGGTAATTGATACGCCCTGCCCATTAGAATGCAGTGCCGCTCAGGTTTCTTGAAAAGCCCAAAAATTCTGAGCGGCACTACAATAGCGCTCGTCCCCTTGAGACATAAGATGTTAAGTCTCATTTGCCCAGAAATTTCACTAGCTACGGCGCCCTCCAGAGCGAAGCACAGTAATCTTTACACATTACTGTTTCACGGTAGAAATAGGGGCCGTTGTGGTACCCATAATCTAGCCGGCATCCTGTGCAAAGGAGCCTCCCACTGGTGTAGTCACAAAGGAATAAATAGTCATATTAATCATTTGTTTTTTTATAAATTTTCCCTTATGACTACATATTCTTATATTTTTTTAAAATAGAACTTCAAATCACTTAATGAACGGCAAAATTTACCAATCATTATATATTAGATTATGTATATCTATGCCTCAGACCTGAGAAGAACAGGTGCAAGAAACTCAGCGGACTTAAAACGATCAATCGATTTAAGGCCTGTGTTGAAAACCATTCTAGTCCGCTATGAACCGTGTCAGAGTAGGTACATATGGGCGCAAATCGCCACCTACCGTCAATTGTTTGCAACTATTGATATTTATGTTTTAGTTTATCGTTAAAATGAATATATTATTATAGATATATCTGAAATATATAAGATTTAAATACAAATAGCTATTTGTTAACATTAAACTGTTATTTATTAAGGTCTAACTAATTTAATAGACACTGTTTTGACTGTTTGAATTGTTTGAAGATGTTTCATGTTTCATTTATTGTTAAAATACTTAATTGAATGTGAAAATGTTCAAATTAATTTGTATTAGAATTAATATCGTTATTCTGTATCAAACTTTACTATTTTACATTTTGCAAGTGTAAAGTGTATTAAGTCTTCCTTAATTGTATTTCGAAACTTGCTTGCAGCGCCATCTTCTTACTTCGTAATGTTTGTTCAAATCAAATGAACAAAGTATTATAATATAATCATTTGATGTTATATAAATTCACTAATACATTTATTGAGCTGTATTTAGAAATTATTTTACAATACCTAATTGTATTTGTGTTTTAAAAGAAGTTGTATCTACTCTGTTTCATCTATTGTACGGAAGCTATAAAAGCAGTTGTTTTATGTAAAGACGGTTCATATCTATACTAGCAGTTGTGCTTCAATAAACTGAGAAATTCTTAGTGTTGTATTTCTTCATGATGGACAATTCAAGGAAACCCTGGCGAAACGCCGACATACACATCCTATCAACTATTTTTATTGTTCTTTACCTTGTGATGTTTTTACAATGTTTCCAATAATTAATGAATAAACAATTAGTTGTCACTTGTGAAATACTTAACTTATTTTTCAATATTGAGCATAACAAAAAACATACCCCTCAGTTATATACATCATCACATAGTCTACTTTTTTTGGCACCAGTTGTTAGCAAGAGTGGAATGTGAAGAACATAACAAACCAAATGAATCGAGTGTTATTTGCTCGAATCATTTCCTCGAGGCTGGTTAAATAAACCATATTGAATTGAGCGTTTAAAAATTCATGCTCAAAAAGTATGGTAAGACTTTTTTAGCATTTAAAGTATTGAAATCTCCTTCGAACGTCAATATAATGTTTAGTCAAATTGAAGCACACACAAAACTCCAATATAGCTTATTTTATAATTTGACAAAAGCTGTCCGCTTACACTACATATACCAAAAGGATACCCTGAAAAATGTCTGAGTTTAAAAGACAAATTTAATTTAATTCAGGGAACTTAACATATTAATAATCAGTTTACTTATTATTTTATGTAAATAAAATCAATTATATACTCATACATCATCAAATACTCTAATTTTAAAGGTTGTACTCCTAGTAGAACCTTTTAAAATAAAATAAAAAGTTAAACCGGTCCTTTAACGACGGGGACATGAGGTAGGTAACATACATACATATTTTTGTATTTCCTCGTTTTTGAAGTCGGTCGAAAATAAATAACTGTTAAATTGAAACTCAGTATTAGAATTTAATATCATTCACTGTGTAGTTAAAGTTTGTTAATGTTATGATAAGATATTCTGTAAGATTAGGTACATAGATTAATATATGTTAAAACAGAAATTAAGGAGTACATAAGTATATTAATAAGTTGTGAGTAATTAATAAATTTTTTTATATTATATATAAAAAAATCTAAGAATCTCTAGAACCGAAATGTGAATAAATAGTAGTTAAAAAAACTAAAACAACACGCTTTTTATAGAAAACCGAACGAAAAAATAGAAAATATTTGTTACTTTTTAGTTTGGTTTATTTATAAAAGCGTGTTTTTTTTAAAACTATTATTTGCATTGTTGAATTAAAAATTCTCTTTGGTATTCGAAATTTTCTTAATTTTAGATAAATCGTTTAAACACAATGGTTGAAATTTTAAATTAACACCAATTCCTGCCTTATAGACGATAGATGAAAATTATATACTTAAATAAACAAAACCATATTTTGCAAATTGAAAAATAGGATAATTTTATCAAATTAATATATTGTCATCGGTCGTCGATAAATCTACAAAGTTTGAATGCAATCTTGAGTCGGTTACAAACATATAGGTGAAGCTAATAAAAAGCGTATAAAATTAATGATCACGTATCTTAAACAAATATGGTGAATTATCAGCTCACACTTCGAATCGAATAAAATATTTTAAATAATGAATCTTAGAATGGAACATCTGTGGACAGATGCAACACGTGCTCCGCGGTCAACCGCCGAATTTCCGCGCCGGTGGTTTCATTGTCAGGAGTCATTTATTATTTCTTTTATCTGTGGAGATGTCAACTTTTCTCGCGATATTTGATATACTGGGCGGCTGGCTGTATAGGGCTACACCTTCGCGATTTCGTTTCAATTTAGTTTAAGATTATCAAGATCTGCAGCTCTTAATCAAAGCGAATGTAAATACTACGTAATAAGAGACGGGACTGCCTAAGTAAAAATTGAAATTTAGTTTAGTATGAAACGTGAAATTTGAAATAATTTTGAAATAGTAGTAATTACAGTATAGCGTTTGGCGATGAAGAATAATCCGCCTAAGTTTGAAAGCGAACAGTTGCTTAAAACATAGTGGATTTCGGCTATCTCAGTATTTTACAAGATTATTGCCGTCATCTGTCAATCTATCAATGACTGCACGTTTAATACATTCGAGTGAATCGCTTTATTCCTAGATAGCTTCGCTATGCTGTTAATAGACTTCAAATTTAAGAATACAATGAGGTTATTAAAATATTTTTTAATAACTTAACGTAACGTAACTTTTAGGTTTGGAAAATATGATTCTTATGTTTATTGAATAACTTTGTAGAATTTTTTTGTGTGATTAAAATGGGTGATAAAGATGACCGAATGAATATTCCTGTGATAGAATAACGCAAAGTATGTACGTATTGAGCCAAATCTGTGAAAATTTTCATTCGCTTAGTCTTAGAAGAAACCGGGTTTGTATTTGTACGAAAAATACGATCAAAACAGTCAAAGAAAAAATTCGAAGAAATTCTGTGAGAAAATAAAATGTATTGTTAAACACGTCGCGTAATTTAAAAAATAACTTAGGACCACGGACGAGAAAAAAATAAGGACTCCGTGTCACCTTACATAACAGTGAGGCACCAAAACAAGCCGGTAAACGTGTTAATACATAGCCCCACGCATACACTTACACTAATACAAGCCGATCGGCCGCCATTATGAGATTTGCCATCGTCTGTGACAGATCAGTTTGCGTCGCAATAAAATATTTTAAAAATGCCGTCGTGCGTTGTGAGAAAGTGTAAACACAATAATATAAAGTATTTAGGGGTATATGATTATTTAAGGGAGAAAAACTTGTGTAACTGGTATACCCCGTAACCGAACACACACTAGCATAAAGGTGCTTCACTTGCTAATATCACGGCGCGGAGTCCTTATTTTTTTACTTACCTTAATTAATCAGGCATAAACACTATTACAATAATGCACAGTATATACATATTGAACTTCTTTATAATTTCATTCAATTTTACTTATGATAAGATTTACACAGCACTAATGTTGCACAATACGTCAGCTGTATAGCAACAAATATACCGCTATAAGCATTCCGGTGACGCGAACTCACGAGATTTCACCCATCCAAAAAGTGTTTAACTATATATATGTATATCTATATATAGTTATATTTATTCTTTAAGAAGAATCTAGAAGCTTCTCAATCAGTCAGCCAGAGAACAACGTGGGTATTATCTGTTGCTGGGTTATCAATCATTATGAAAAAGGTATCAAAACATCGGCACTGGTGTATCAAGATTCTCGGGAAGGAAGGATGGCTTCCAACACCGTGTTTCATAAAAGAATGGTCCTTCTGACAAACCTCAGCTCATAAATCTCTATCTACACAAGCTTGGTAGAAGTCAAATATTTCTGATTGTTTATGGAAAAGTAGGACAAACGAGCGTATGGGTCAACTGGTGTAAAGTGATCACCGCCGCTCACATTCTCTTGCAACAGCAGAGGAATCACAGGAGCGTTGCAGGCCTTTAAGGAAGTTGTTTGAAGGTACCCTTGCCATATCATCCCGAAAACACCGCACAAAGACGCTCATTCCACAGCTTTGTGGTTCGTGGAAGAAAACTCCTTGAAAATCGCACTGTGGAGGACCGCCACACATTCAGATGGTGGGGATGATATCCTAATTTGTGGCGTTTCGTGCGAGGGTGGAAGTCAGCGGCAGGAATCAGGTGAAACAGCACTTTGGAACACTACCTGTAAATCCGGTAGAAGATACACAAAGCGACATCTCTACGCAACGCTCGGCGATCCAGCCGTTCACAGAGCACTGGGTCCCTGACAATTCGAGCTGCTCTGCGTTGCACGCGGTCAAATGGATCGAGCTGATACTGGGGGCGCCAGAGATGACAGCAAATACTCCATATGCGATCGGTTTGCGCTTTGTAGAGCTCTAGCGCTCTACAAAGCGCATATTCTAATCTGCAATTTATTCAAAGCTGTTGACTCGCCGTCATCTTGTCCCGATCTTCTGATATAGTCACGAAACAATATGATTTATCGTCAGTTTTAGAGAATATGGCATGCTCTAAGGGCTTGATTAATTAGAGTCCCTAAAACAATCCATAAGTTTAACAGTGAATAAATTTTCCTAAGGAGAAAGTGCGTATGTCGTTAAACTGACCTTAATGTTTAAAATATTGTATTAACGGCCTTTGAGGTCATTTTGAATAAACATCATAGTTTTATTTGCAATAATTATATTAATATATAAACTGATGGACTACATAAATAAATTTCTTCGAATTTTTTACCGGTTCATCCTGATACTACTATTGGAACTCCTGGTAATTTATTTCTATAAAACTGTATAATCTACTAGCTTACCCCAATATTAGGGTGTTAACTGTGGTCTGTGACCACATGATAAATGTATGGGTGGGGCAGAACAGATGCGGTTTGTCATCTCTCTCTACCCGATGAGAATCTGAGGTCGTTGATGTTTAATGTCCTTTGAATAAACGGGCCATTGTATTGTTCAATCTCCCATACTTTAAATTTTATGATTTACCATAGATGCTTCTATAATATTCTAACTAATTCAAAAGGCTGTACAGATTTAAACTTTTAACTTATATTTGTATCTTCAATATAGGGCTCTTCCATTGGTATCAATGCTCCTATACAAGCTTTCTTATTCATGATTAACTGGCACCCTAGCTAGTGAAATTACTAGGCAAATGAAACTTAACATCTTATGTGTCAAAGTGACTAGCGCAATTGTAGTGCCATTCAGAATTTTTGGGTTTTTCAAGAATCCTGAGCGGCACTGCATTGTAATGTTGCTTAACATCTTGACTGTTCCTTCTCAATATATTCTTGATAATGTAATGTATGTTCATAGGCACATAAGTGAATTTGCCAGAAACTGTCATAACCATAATGTTAACACCAGGAACAGACATAAGCTTATAATGCCTGCTACTCGACTAAGTCGAGTTAACAAGTCTTTTGTGGGGCAATGTACTTATATGCTTTTTCAACAGGATCCCAGAGAATGTTCAAAACAAAAGTATAACGTTATTCAAAAGAATTGTTAAAAAACGTTTGTGTGGTAAAGGTTACTATAACATAAATGACTTTCTTAATGATACCACAGATTGGGAATGGAGCGACCGCCCTCAGGCTATTAAATAATAAGTTTAATTGTACAATGTTACTTTGTAAATGTTACTTTAATTGTAAAACATATTTTTGATGAAAAAAAAAGCCCGCTGAGTTTGTTGCGCCCATTCTTCTCAGGCCTGAGGCATTCACTTTGGAATGGGTGGTAGTTTTTTTTTTGACTTTCAATAAGTGATTTCACATCCTATTTTGAATAAAAATATTTGAATTTGAATTTGAATGGGTAGAGAGTATCAATTACCATCAGCTGAACGTCCTGCTCTTCTCGTCCCTTATTTTCATTAAAAAAACTGGTTCTCTTGACCTCGCTTTGATTTGGTCGTGGTTGCCTAGGTACTTACCACACACGGTATAGATTTGTCGGTCTACTTAGTGTCGTCGACATCTTATAACATTGAGCATACATACAATCTCCTCATCATGACCAAACCATATTATCAATCTAGTTGTGTCAATCGGAACTACGCCTTTTGCATTCATTCCCATCACTTTTAGCAGCTTTAGAAACTTAAGAAAGACATCTCACATTCACAAATTCGACACGCTCGCCCCGTCACACGATTTACGAAAGTCAAATATTCAATTACAAAGTTTACAAGTCCTTAAACAACCCCAAATGTATTACACAAGCGATTATATACCTTATCAAGATGCAAATAGTGCGTATGTGACTGTCGGAGAGGGTTCGAAGCAAAGTACTTAGTAAAGATGACATTGTTGAAAAGATCACAAGTACATTAGGCTTTGTGGCAATGTAACAATAAATTCAATAAGTCAGCGGGTCCAATTATATTCCGACTCGCGAAAATAATCCGTATTGTGTCCGAATAAGGTATATTAGAACACAATGGCTTGAAAAGATTTTTTTCACCGTAAATTGGGTTAGATGTATTGTCGACGCGATGAGAGTATTTGACAATTAAATGGGATTAAATATTTGCGTTTTGTTCGGATATTATCTGTGTTTGTTATTATTTTCTATTAGTTTACTGAATGACAGGATTTTTGACAGTTTTGAGTATTGTGTCTGTTTTTGAGATTAAAGATATCTTGCCAGTATTATTTTATTATTATTGTGATGGCTTAGTGGTATGATACTCAAGCTCTAGAGCGGTTTCGGGTTTGATCACCAAGTGTTTTGTGTGTTTTATGTTTATCAAGTCCCGTGTATTGATATAGGAAACATATTGCGAGTGGATTAAATGTTTAATACTAATAGTTTTGATTAAGAAAATAAGGGACGAGATGAATAGGACGTTCAGGTAATGGTAATTGATACGTCCTGCACATTACAATGCAGTGTCACTCAGGATTCTTGAACAACCCAAAAATTCTGAGCGACACCACAATTGCGCTCGTCACATTGAGACATAAGATGTTTAGTCTTATTTGCCCAATAATTTCATTAGCTATTGCGCCCTTCAAACCGAAACACAGTAATGTTTACATAACAGCTTCACGGCAAAATTAGGCACCGTTGTGGTACCCATAATCTACCCGGCATCCTGTGCAAAGGAGCCACTGGTTTGAAGAGGAAACAAACTAAATGATATAAAATACTTCTGAAAAACCAAGCACTTTTTCGATGGCTTTTACTTATAAAGGAACCCTTTTTCTGCTGTCAAATAGTAATGTAAAAGCAATATTTTGTTTCGGTTGGCAGGTTCCGTAGCTAGAGAAATGAACCGGAAAAAACTTGTGTCTTCTTTCGAGCCCTCCCTTGACATGGTCGCGGAATGGGGTTAAATGTACCTTGTTAAATATAACCCCCAGAATATTCAACGTACACGAACTATCGTCCGGGAAACACCGCACATGGAAGTTCCACAGCTTTGTTGTATGTGGAAGAAAGTTCCTTGAAAACGGCACTGTGGAGGAACATCACACATCCAGATGGTGGGGATGATATCCTAATTTCTGGCGAGTCGTGCGAAGGTGGAATTCAGCGGCAGGAATCAGGTGAACGAGCTGGTCGGAACACTCGCCATGATAAATACGGTAGAAGACACACAATGAAGCGATATCTCTAAGCAACGCTAAGTGATCCAGCCGTTCACAGAGCACTGGATAATTTGAGCTGCCATGTGTTGCAAACGATCAAATGGTCGATCTGGGATACTGGGGCGCGCCAGACCAGAGACAACAGCTATACTCCAAATGTGGTCGGAACTGCGCTTTATAGAGCGCTAGAATGTGGGCCGGCTTGAAGTATTGCCGTGCTCTATTTATGACGCTCACTTTCTTCGAAGCCATTTTGGTTTTGCCTTCCAAATGAAAGCACAATCGGCAATCGGCTGGAGGTCCACTTGCATAAACTCTTGGGAAGCCCAAATTATGGAATCATTTGAGGGAAGCGCCTTGTACCCTACACTATCAAAGCCCTTCCTTATGTTCCCTTGCTTTTGATACCCACTACTTCTATCTGTTATGTACCTCAGAAGACCGCATGCCGAAATGGCGAAAGCCGTACTGTCGGTCGTTGATCAACTGGTGACCCTCTAGGTATAACAAGATCTGGCGGTGAATTATGATGATTTTGGAGAGCAGGGAGGTAATAGCTATTGCGTATAGGCCCGTAGTTTGCCGGATCCGAAGTGTCTCCTTTTTAACTTCCCGCTAAGAAAATCGATAATTTTCAAAAAATGGGACATTATTGATTTTACAGCCCAGATTTTTCATCAGATATTGACTTTTTCAGCTCCTAGGAAGCGTTCTTGACGATTTTTAAGATGGTGTCTGTATGTCTGACTGCGTGTGCGTGTGTATGTGTGTGTGTGTATGTGTGAGATTTTAAATACAAATGTGACCGGTAGATTTTAAGTAATCTCTAAATGTGGTTAAAAAAAATGTAAATATGGTTTTTTGGAATAGTTTTAAACAGCTTTACCGATCGTCTGAAAATGCCATGAAAATCGGTTTATTCATTCAAATACTTTTGAATTACTATTGCGGTTTAAAAATTATAAAATAGGGTTTTATTTAACTTTTATCAGACTTTTAAGCTCGAAGTGCAGCAAATACAATATGAACCATTTGGGTATGGAATTAGCGGGAAGTCACATGGATGGTCTTTAGGGTCATTCTTTTACCTAATCTAATTATGATCGGATGGAAAAAGGCTGACTTTCATGAGTCAGCGACTTTGCCTTTTGACCATGAGTGCCGGAATAAACGAATTAGCACCAGCGTGCGCATAGATAAGATCTTGTCATTGAACGGTGACTGCAATGTATCCGTAACTAGAGATACGTTATTGAAAACGGCCGTAAAACAAAAAGAGTAAATGTGAGTTAAAATAAAAATAAAAATATTATATTAATCCTATTATCTTAAGATGCCATTCACTTGCATTTTAAATTGTGTTTTTGTTGTGAAGTAATATAAATATCATGAATCATTAATCACCGAGTAAAATCAAAATAACTTTATTAATGTATATCAAAGGAATGACACTTATGAATGTTAAAACTTTTCTTTTCTTTTTACATTTCCGAAAAGGTTGAGCTTTAATGATAAGAAGTGGCAAGAAACTCATTGTCACTCTTTTACATCAACATTTACAGCTTACATCGATTTACATATCATTTCAATTACAATATATGTTAAGTGATGCAACAAAAATACTCAAATGTCAGATATACAATGCCTTATACGAGAAAGTAAAAAAAAGTTTATATTAATAAGTACGTCAAAACAAGAGTTATTGATTACAGCATCAATCCACACACCCCGAAACAAAAAAAAAGTTAATGCGAGCATGTTATTAGCTATTATAAAAAAATATAATAACCTTAATTTTTAAAACAGTATCCATCCTGCTACAAGTAGCTACCGTTCTCGAGCATGATGCATGGACCAGGCATCGCCTCCCACCACTCATGATCTTGACATTTCTTGTCTAAACAAGATCACGATGCTTGTCATGTGCGTCGAAATGTGGCGCGTGGTCGCTGACGTCAGCCTACCAAAACTCTCTAAGAAAAAAGCGATTCACTCGATTGTATGAAACGTTGATAGATTGACAGATGGCGGCTATAATCTTGTAAAAAACGGAGATAACCGAAATCTACTACGATTTTATGCAACTGTTCGCTTTCAAACATAGCCGGATTATACTTTGTCGCCCAATTGTATATGTCAAATCACTGCACGTTTGATACTAAACTAAATTTTTTACTTATGCAGTGCCGCTTCTTATTACGTAGTATTTACATCCTCTTTGGCTGTCATGTAATAGCTCAGGACATGCTTATGAAATAACATTAGAACTTCGTATTAGATTTCAAAATCTTGTTGCCAATAAGAATTACTTCACCGCTAACAATTGTTACACGCTTATAAGATGTTTTATGGGATTCGTTATAAGCGACATCTATTTTATCTGTATAATATTATATATAGTAGGCTAAAGGTGTCGCCTTACTATGGGGATTTCTTGAACGAAATATTAAACTATGGGTGAAATTATTTATTTACCTAAATAGAAAAGTAAATGTCTGAAATGAAAAATCTGTCGAATTTACTCAGCCTATATAGAGTTTAACAGTTGGGTATTAATGATATTATATAAGATATATATAAGATACATAATAGCTTTAAGGGTAAATGTATACACTTCTACAATAAAGTCCCAGCCACTGTTCAGGCATTATATATAAATAAATTTAAATGTTTTATAAAAAAATGGCTCTGCCGTAAATCCTATTACTCCACTGCTGAATATCTAAATGATCTGACAGCCTGGGACTAGATTGTGATTATTCTATAGCGATAGAAATGACTGTACAAAATTGTATATATTTATTGAAAAGAGCGCAAAAAAAGAATGCTGGGAGAGTTTCTTGCGCCGTTTTCTCTCTCAGAGCGCCATTTGTTTCCGAAGCGGTAGTAGTATCTAGTAGTATAAGAAATGACATCAAAAAGAATTCTAAAGGAATCAATTTTGAGAAAATAAATGCCTTTTATGCCTTTTTATGCCTTTTAATGTAATGTGTGTATGCCTTTCATTCTAATTTTCTTAATTTTAATAACGTATAGTAAGTTTTCGTATATTTACTGTATGTAGGTAATTACAATTTTAATATATTTTTAGATGTAATAATTTTCTTCTTGCAAGTTCGCTGTAGTTCGTTACGTAGCAGTGTGATGCTACGAGCTACGAATTTTACAAGCGTGTAGCGCAGAAGTAACATAAAAGGTATAACAGAATTTATTGTACGAAAATAGTTTTTTTTTTATGAAAAAAGCGTACGGGTCAGCTGGTGTTAAGTAATCGCCGCCGCCCACATTCTCCTGCAACACCAGAGGAATCACAGGAGCGTTGCTGGCCTTTAAGGATGGTGTACGGTTGGTTGTAGGTACCCATGTCGTATCGTCCCGGAAACATCGCACAAGAAAGCTCATTCCACAGCTTTGTAGTACGTGGAAGAAAGCTCCATGAAAACTGCACTGGGGAGGATCGAGATGGTGGGGATGATTTCCAGTATAGTGTTCATATAATAATTAATTATTTATGTTTTTTATTCGATCGGCGCAAGTATAACTGTAATTGTAATTAAATTTCAACATTAATTATTTCGGAAAATAATCATATAGTATTTCCTTTGATTAACGCGAGTGTTACACATTTAAATAAAACACTTTTAAGGGATTAAAATGCGTGTAATTGTTACTGTGTTTATATTAGCTTTACCCCCTCATACCACCCCCGAGACAATAAATGGCGCTAAACTTCATAATGACAACTATGACAAATACTAACTTTGACTCATTTCATCTGCAGTCCCCCTGAAAGCGAGATCTGGAAGGGTCTTGAAATTTCGGGTTAACTAAAATAATATTAAAAATATAACTTTTACGTAAAAAACTAATGTAAAAACACAGTTACAAGCGTTTTAATCCATCAAAAGTGTTTTATTTAAAGATATAATCAAAATTTATATCTATTATCAGAGAAGTAAACTTAAAGGGACGTTAGTGTAAATAAATAAAGTAATTTTATGTGACGAATAAAACATCTATAACTAAAAAAAATATTTTCAATCATTTTAGAAGATTATTATTTTTGTACGTAGTCCTTTTTTTACTTTTAGGTTACCTAAAAGCCAATTGATTCAGGTTTGTAACTATATCAACCCGTGTTAACATTTCATTGCATGTACGATACGTGGGTAACACCGAAAATGCTTAGAACTGGCGCGTTAGAAACATTGCTAATGAAAACTTTTTTTTAAATTTCAATTTTAGAACTCTTTGGTAACCTAATGTAGTATATTGCATTCATTTGTCATTTGTTTTTGTGAATTGGCGATTGGCAAATCTAAAACTCTTGTTACACGTGAAAATGAACCTTACGCGAGAGAATTTCGGTCAATGATTTATTATGACTTTCGTTGTGGGATTACTCAACAACAAAGCTATGATAGGCTGCGATTAGCATTACTTAATGAAGCCCCATCTCGTGGCACTATTTACAATTGCAAAAAAAAGCTGGATATATTGCTACGAACCCGAAACCAATAGACGATCAACTCAGTGGATGTATCCTTTCGAGGATCAGTCAACTAAGATAAAGGAAGAAGTCAACGAAAAAAGATGAAGTCAACGAAAAAAGATGATTGCCTCATTCTTTGGTCGGAAAGGTCATGTCACGACAATTGTGCTAGAAGATGGAAGGACAGTTAGCGCAGACTGGTATGTCAATCGCTGTTTGCCTGTTGTCTTGGAAAAAATTCGACAGCAGCGCCCTTGAAAGAGGATCCTCCTTCACCACGACAATGCTTCAGCGCACAGCGCAAAACGGACCTAGCACCCTGCGACTTTTATTTATTCCCAAGAACTAAAGAAAAAATTCGAGGTTTTACGAGCTTTACGAGCCCTGAAGATGCGGTGAAAGCGTACGAAAATGCCATACATGAGACCCCTAAGGAAGAATAGGCCCACTGCTTTTCGCAGTGGTTCCATCGAATGCGACGATATCTAGAGAGGAATGGAGATTACTTCGAAAAACAATAAAAGTATTGGAAACTTTCTATATTAAGCCGTTTTTCACTTTCTAAATATTTTCAGTGTCACTTAGGTATACCGCAAGTAGCGCGAAAAAGTAGAAATTTGACGTGGGTTATTAGCCGCACTGTATTGGTAGGCCATCACTATCGAAAGAAAAAGGATTCATGTACAGAAAGAGTACTACGTCTCATGACAACTCTATTAAGTCCAAATTCAACTAGGACACGTGGTTTTTTTTATGAAAATAAGGGACGAGACGAGCTATTATTTTTCAAAATTCTTTCCCAATACAAATTTTCTATAAAATTGGTTATTAAGGAGTTCCGTTTGCCACTATGGCTTATCCACCGGGATCAGTTCGATAGTTCCATTTTCATTCCTTTTTTAATTTGGTTGCTTAAAGTCGCTTAACTTTTTTTTATATAGGAATCTAATGGGCAAGAGGCTCAAGTGATGGGAAGTGGGGAAACAACCGTCCATGGACATCTGCAACACCAGGAGCTACAGATTTCTGGGCCTTCAAGTTGGGAGTATGCTGTATACCTTACCTTTAAGGTCCCTAAGCCGTATCGGTTCGGGAAAACTGCAACAGGTTATTGATTCCACAAAGTATCGGTTGCCAGATGTCACGCACCGTGATATATGCGGTGGAGGATGCATCAAGGCTCAAGATGATCGGAGATGACTTGATCGTCGATGATTGGAGTCGCTCTACGTTGTATGCGGTCAGTTGGAAGAAGTTCTGGGGAGAGCCCGCCCAGAGATGAGAACAGTACTCCATGTGAGGCCGAATAGGTGCCTTATATAGTTGCAGGCGGTGGCTTATAATGAAGGACTGTCACGCCTTACTGAGAGTAAAAGGCTTATCCTGTTTGACTTTTCCAAGTGGCAAGAACTTAACGTTGCTCGATTTATCTACGCCGAGTATGCCGATAGAAGCTGTGGCAGTTAAAGGAATACTTTGGAGACGAGGGGATACGACAAAGTGAGATTTTTTAGTGGTGAACGAACAAACTGTCTATTTCTGGTGGCTACTTGTAGGCACCAAAACTTACCTGTAATCTGTATTCAAATGTTAATTTTCAACCTAGAGAAAATGATCCATTCTTTAGTTCTGATTCTTACAATCGAATCGTCAAATAAATGAATTGTTACAATTTTATCCCTTAAAAGTAATCTGAACATTAACTATTATAAACCTGAACCAGAATATTTAAATTTGAATTGAAAAATAGGTCATGATGATTACAACATTTTGTGAACCGAGTTCTAAAGCCGTTTGAATTACATCCATTTGATAAATCTTCCATATAAATAGGATACAATTTTACGATGAAATCTGACCTCACAATATAGAATTACTAGCGGAAACTCGACGCCACAGTGTCTGTAACTTATGAAAAATACTAATAACGTTCAAACTAAAACCTACCTTATAACTGAGTAATAAGAGACACTCAATACAGAATCTTATGGAGACCGTTTAAGGGATTATAGACTGTAAGCTAAGGCTTTAGTGGAAGATTTCCCGTGTGTTTATAAACTTAGAGTAAAGGAAGATATGACGCAGGCGCGGGTTTCCCGGTGCTAGTAGGCTTTGTGGCGACTGAACAGACGCCCGTGTCGCTAAATCACGCCTGAAACAGTCAATTTTGAGTCAAACAAGTCAATTCGAACCTTCCATTTTATATTATTCATGTCAGAGTGAGTTTGAGTCGGGTATGAGTGAGTCGCAGCGAAAGCCGGTTAGTTAGGGGTGGGCTGAGTATTACGTAATAGTTCCGGGTAAAATCAATACCGGGCGAATAAATAGCGGCGTCGAGGACAGCTGGCGAGCAGCCAGTCATGGAACCCGCGGTAAGTCTCCCGCTTTCCACATATTTGTATCCTGGTAACAGACTTACGGCCGTTTTCAATAACGTATCTCTTGTTACGGAAACATTGCTGTCACCGTTGAATGACAAGATCTTATCTATCCATAGTTACATCCAATATGGCTATAGTCCAATGTCGATAGGTTATTGAAATGTAAGTAAGCGTAAAAGTATAGATTTGTCTACCTCTAGTAAGTTAAACTAAGGATAGATAGGTTATCGAAAACGGCCGTTATTAAACCTTTTTCCTGAAAATAATTGGATGCGGTCTTTATCGTACAGAAGAAGTAAGAACAATATCTTGTCCCACTCTCATTGAATTAGCCTTGTGCTTAGATCTACAGCGTAAACTGGCAGCAAGTAACTTGTATAAGTTACTTTTTAAGTTAACTTAAGTTACTTAATTAAGTAAGTAAGTAAGACCCTCTAAAGACTTATTTTCATTTTGTTTTCGTTTTCGAAATATATCTTGAAATCTTCACACAACAACGTTTTAATGTTAACGTTATAATTCACCAGGAAATGATCTTTCCGTAATTTAGAATGGCTTTTTTTCAAAACTGTGCCTGTCTTGACGGAACCAGTCTTTTGATGGCGTGGCCTGGTCTTTCGGTCTGTCGAGCGATATCTTATATTTGTGTGTGGGTAGCACACCGACAAAGACCGTAATAATTTTGCAAGTTTTATGTCTTAATTGAACATTATAATATTTTAATCTCTTTTTTCAAACTATCTAAGAGTACTGGTATTTTAGCTTGGTATTTGGATGGTTGTAATAGATAAACGTTTTAAATAGAGTACATTTATGGATTTGGAAATTAAGGCATTAACTATTTGACGTTAGAGTATGTTTGTTGCATCACTTTACATATTATATTGTAATTGAAATGATTTGTAAAACAATGAAAATGTAAATCTTGGCTTAAAAGAGTGGCAATGAGTTTCTTGCTACTTCTTCTCATTAGCTCAACCCTTAACGAACAATTCAATTCAAGAAATTTTTTTTTTGACATTTATAAGCACATTTCCGTGACCTACATGAATAAAGTGATTTTGAATTTTAATTTGATTTGAACTGAAGATTTAGTATCTGTTAACGAATAACATAAAAATCACAAACCTGATTCCCGCCGCCGAATTCCACCTTCGCACGACACGCCAGAAGTTAGGATATCATCCCCACCATCTGGATGTGTGGCGGTCCTCCACAGTGCGGTTTTCAAGGAGCTTTCTTCCTCGTACTACAAAGCTGTGGAATGAGCTTCCTTGTGCGGTGTTTCCGGGACGATACTACACGGGTACCTTCAAAAAAAGCGCGTACACCTTCCTTAAAGGCTGGCAACGCTCTTGTGATTCCTCTGGTGTTGCAAGAGAATGTGGGCGGCGGTGATCACTTAACACCAGGTAACACCGTACGCTCATTTGTCCTCCTATTACATAAAAAAAAGAAAACTAGATATTGGACATAGATGTCTCAAGAACGAAACAAGAAGAATAAGTTCCGCGTAATTTCATTAATAAATAAAATACAATATTCAATATATAATTGAACAAATGTTCAATGATAGAAAGGTGTAGCCAAATGCAAAGCCTTTAACACCTTTGTTAATCGAAATGAATTGAATTTCCAATATTTGGGTCACTATTACACGAAACACATTCCTAATACACATAAATTGTTAACTAACGGCAGTTTTCAATAACGTATCTCTAGTTACGGATACATTGCTGTCATCGTTTTTACTGTTTTAACTTTTAATATTAGGCTCTTAACTACAAAAAAAAAATACTAAATCATTTATTTCGCACTTTTCATGTACAAATTAACATTTTATACTGACCTCCACACTAGGCGTTGCCTGTCTCTTGGGGGAAATAATAGAATTAACAGAAAATAAAAATTGTATATATGTATGTGTGTAATTTTTTAGGATTGTACCTTAAGAAGATTTTCAGTTTCCATATAGGATAGTTGTATTAAATATTTTGATACATCTATACATAGTTAAGTCCAATGCTTTATGTCGATAGGTTATTGAAATGTTAGTAAGCGTAAAAGGATAGATTTGTCTACCTTTACGGCCGTTCCCAATATACTATCTACAGATAGAGATAAATTACTACCTTCAACTGTCAGTAATTAGCTGTCAATAATCTGAAGCTGTTCCAATATACCCGATAAGTCATTCTTATCGCCTTATATTGGGACAATATTGCAATTTCCATACAAACTTCTATCGCTGGTACGCTATACGTCGTCCCATTAACAGACAGCGTGTACGGATAAGGTGAGTTGCCGTCGATAAGTTTATTGGGACAGAAAAGTCAACGATAGTTACGATTTTTATCTAAAGTAAGAGATATTGGGAACGGCCGTTAGTGAGTTAAACTAAGGATAGATAGGTTATTGAAAACGGCCGTAAAAGCATAAAAACAAAGTTTTTTTCGCCTTTTACAAGTCAAGTTGAACTCACCGTACCGGGCGTTCGTAATGACTATGCATATTGTATACATAAGTACTGTTACTAAACTATATTCAATCAATAAAGTGCACATTTTGTTTGTTCGTGTGTATGTAGAGCCAAATATTTGAAACCATTTCATTTTTTTATGACTATGAGGGACGAGACGAGCAGGACGTTCAGCTGATGGTAATTGATATGCCCTGCCCATTACAATGCAGTGCCGCTCAGGATTCTTGATGAAAACAAAAATTCTGTGCGGCACTACAATTGTGCTCGTCACCTTGAGGCATAAGATATTAAGTCTCATTTGCCCAGTAACTTCACTAGCTTCGGCATCCTTCAGACCAAAACACAGTAATGCCTTCACATTACTGCTTCACGGTAGAAGTAGGCGTCGTTGTGGTACCCATAATCTAGCCAGCATCCTTTGCAAAGGAGCCAACACTGTTAGTGATTGTCTGGTGACTTTAAAAGCATTGATCCAGGACGCTGGAAAATTAGCCTATTTACTATCGATTTCTTATAATTGACTGCTCAGATCTGGCGAACTATATGTACTGTTACGTCATTTCTCTCTAAGATGGCGAACCACCAGTTGAACCATAGCCGACAAAAAGTCTTTCACTGTTCTGATTTTCTGGTACACATGACATTGATTGGAGAAAACCTGCTAGATTGACTTATTCTAGCGAAAGTTTATGGTCTAGTACGATATGATGTGTTTCCCGAGATTCCCGAGATAGATTCCCAGCTTTCTGACAGGGAGCAACATACAGGTAGTTGTTGCTTTTACATCAAGTTACCAGTGGGAGGCTCCTTTGCACAGGATGCCGGCTAGATTATGGGTACCACAACGGCGCCTATTTCTGCCGTGAAGCAGTAATGTGCAAGCATTACTGTGTTTCGGTCTGAAGTGCGCCGTAGCTAGTGAAATTACTGGGCAAATGACACTTAACATCTTATGACTCAAGGTGACGAGCGCAGTTGTAGTGCCGCTCAGAATTTTTGGGGTGTTTCTAGAATCCTGAGTGACACTGCATTGTAATGGGCAGGGCGTATCAATTACCATCAGCTGAACGTCCTGCTCGTCTCGTCCCTTATTTGCATTATAAAAAAATCAAGCCCGTGAACTCTGGAGTTCTTCATGCTGTAAGCTATAATCTTCACTATTTCTTCTTCAAAACAATGACGTGTTGGATGCTTTTAACATGCATCAATTGCCCGCGACAGTGGAGATACCGTAAACAACAGCCATACAGATCTCTCTCGGGAAGTAATGGAAGTGAACACAATACCGTTTTCAAGGAACTTTCCAACTCGTACAACCAACTATAGAATGAGTTTCCGTGCGCGGTGTTTCTTCAGGACTTTATTGTGCTATACAAATTATTTAAGTTTTCTTTAGTGTTAATTCCGCCAATATTTGTCTTTAAAACAATTCGACACGTGTTTCGCCTCTACACGAGGCAGACTCGGCACGACAGTCTCGTGCCAGATTTTGGCGAGACAACACGTCCTGAGGATGCCTCGTGTAGAGGCGAAACACGTGTCGAATTGTTTTAAAGACAAATATTGGCGGAATTAACACTAAAGAAAACTTAAATAATTTGTATAATTATGGATTTCCGCAAAGTAACGCCTAATTCAATAAATTTTCTATATTGTGCTAACCAAAATTAAAATGTGGGCAACGCTCCTGTGATACCTCTGGCTTACAATAGAGTGTGGACGGCTGTGATCACTTAAGGTTAAAAAGAAATCTCAAATTCTGGACGGCATTGCAATATAAAATTTAACTGAAATACTTTAAAGCCTTAGTTGAGGATTGCTCTCCACTGCGCTCCAACTAGATACCGCAGGTGTAGTCGCAAAGTGCGGCAACTAATACTACGTCCTAGAGGGCGTACTCGACCCTGTCTCGAGCAATGTGTGACGTTGACTTGCCACATGTTCTGTTAAACTTTGCTAATAATTGAAACTAAAATGCCGGGTTACGTAGTAAGACTTTGTAAAAATAATACTACAAGAAATAAGAAAGACACCGGGATCACACATCATCAGTAAGTATTTTGTATTTTATTAATTTCAATATAAAATAACACGAAGCGTATGTTACAAAATTTGAAAGATGCCATTGAGTGTCAAGATGCCACGCACACAAGCATCTAATAGTTGCCGTAATAAAAAAGCTATTGTTCTTAGCTTCTTGCGGTATGTAGTTGAAACGCAGCGGAAACCAATCCTTAATCTTAGTTTAAAGGATTAAAACTCTTTAATTGTAACAGTATTTTTTAGATAAGTTATTTGTGTTTAAAGTAAAAAAAATATTATAATGCTAAGTCTCATTAAGCCATTAATATATGATATATTGAATAATTCTTACATATTACTGCTTGCCGTCTGAAAACGACTCCTGTTGTTCTCAATTAGCCAGCTTCCTCCGCATAGGAGCTTGCCTACCACTAAACATTTTATGATTTGGTGCTGATATCAATCTTAAATCGCCGCCTAATTTAAGTTATAGACAATACGTTGAGCTATTCTATAAAATGATAGATTTTTTATGAAAATCAGGAGACGAGACGAGCAGCGTTCAGCTATTTGTAACGCCCTGCCCATTACAATGCAGTGTCCCTCAGGATCCTTAAAAACGCCAAAAATTCTGAGTGACACTACATATGCGACCACCTTGAGACATAAAATGTTAAGCCTTATTTGCCTAGTAATAGCTACTAGCTACGGCACCCTTCAGACCGAAACACAGTCATGCTTACACATTACTGCTTTACAGTAGAAATAGGCGCCGTTATCATAATCTAGCCGGCATCCTGTGCAAAGGAGCCTCCCACTAACAAGAAAAAAATTTCATCTGTACAAGTCGTGGGCAAAAATCCGTACAATTTATGTCTTCACAAAGTTGTAATATCGAATTTCCCGAAAATTGTTTCACACGCCGTTGGCATATAAAGCGTGGCCCATTTCCACGAAGCGCAGTTGTTAAGAGGGTCAGCGGCGCTCGCCTCGAGGTCAAACTGTTAATATCACTTGCTTACACTCTGTGACACCTTTATATAACTTTAATGTTATTCCAATAACGATCGCTGTAACTGATTAATTATTTTATAAGCCTGTTGGGATGTTATTTAGAGGTAGGTAAGTTGATTTTTATTTAATTCGGAACTGCCCTTAATGGAAGGAGAGTACTGCTTACGAAAACAAGTTACAAGTTCAATTATTAATCCACTTGAATATAAAAATATGAAGTCTTAAGATATCGGATAATATCTCTATTAATATATTTAATAAAGCACATGGCGTCGCCGGTCGCGACCTCTTGCCGCCATCTTGTTTACCCTTGGCATGGCGATGCGATATGACAGCTGACGTCATTCATTCGCTCGACGACCTGAAATAGTTGTGGCAAAGAGCTTCTAGAGATGGCTTCTTTAAGAGCCATGACCCACGAATAAAAGTATCTACAGCGACCAAAATGTGTTGTGTCAACTTTATCACAAAATCTGTCATATTTAGGAACAAGGTCTTAGGGCAGGTTGAAGATCAACGGAACTTTACCAGCAGAAAGATGTTGCTAATAAGCGTAAGTCGCTTTATGCGGATACCTCAGATGTTCCACGACACCACACCAAATTATTCACATTAGTGTGATCATCTGTGTTTAAGAAAAAGAACCGCTATATAGAGTTTATTAAAATTTAAGGGCCTGTTTCACAATGTACAATATCGAATAATGTTAACCAGCTCAGGAACCACCTTTGCAATTACAGGATGGGTCTAGGTAGCAAATAGCATATTTATGGGACGGATATATTATATAAGACATATCTTATAAGAGCTATGAAAGGTTTATGATCATTGATTAGTTGACATTCCCAAATTTCGTTACACGAAAGTCTAAAACAATTAATTATAATTAATAATGATTTATTTCTCTTAAAAATATAACAGTAACTAGTGGACGGAGTCACCTTTTAGGCAAATAATACCTACTACGTGGCTCCGATCTTCCATTTCAGCAATGTGTTATTTTTAACAAAAGATTTAGTGAAATAATAATTATGAAATGAATAAAAATTTACAATTTAAATATTTGGAAAGTTATTTTTGAACACCTTAACAATGCAGCGACATAGATTTACAAATGTTATGATAATAATTTAATTCTTAAGGAACAGGAACAGTACATTTTTGTTTAAATTATGTAATTATTAATTTGATTGTGACAATAGTGGTACAAGTGGCGTTTACAGATATCGATATACCTCTATCTCTCTATAAAATGCATGTTTATATTCTTTTATCGGTATAGAATATTGTAATAATAAAATAAAAAGTTTCATTAACAGCTTTTAAGCTTACGCTTACATTATTTCGTACTAGAAACAGTTTTTTTAATATTTTCATTGCCTCAAACGGAAATATAGAAAGCGAGGTTGCCAAACTTACCCGCCTATAAGTCATCTGGTAGATGTGAAGTGTTACTGGAACTTTAAAGTGGTCATTAATTTATATAGGCTATGACAATTTGCTTTTAAAGTTGTGCATTGTGAAACTCGCCCTAAGTAACGATTTGTATTAAATACGACATTTTACGCCAGTCCCCTCTCTGAACACTTAATACGATTTTCGTCGTCCCGTTTAATAAGAACAGAAGAACAAAAGCACCTGATACTGCAGAGTTTTCCTGGATAATCTTCCATTGATGACAAAGTGGCACCCCACGGAATTCAATGAATTGAAGATTTAATTGGGAATGTGAAAAAAACACACAAAAAAGAGCCCTAAGTGAGAATGATAAAGACGAAGAGGAGTCAATTCTTCTATCAATCGTCCAGGCAAAACAGCTGTTAATGATATAAGACGCCTTGCAGCTTCTTTAAATCAAAGCAAAGACACACTGCAAAAGTTAAATAATGTTGATAATCTTGTAATTTGCTAATGCTTCAAAATCTTTCTGTCAAACCAAAATAAGTGATTACTTAAAATAACGTTATTAAAATTGTACCTGTATTCAATTTAATTTATAAATGTATAATTTAATACTTACATTTTATTTTTTAATTTATAGGATAGATTGATTTATAGGATATTGCCAATAATATTTCAAAACATCAAGAATTATTTCGTAAAAATGCTCCCTGTTGTTATAATGAAATTGTTTCACAGCGGAACTGTCAAACCGTGCGTCACTAAATTCTCTCATAGAAAATATGTCCAAACAAAACAAATATTGAAAATAAAAATAATTATAGGTCCCAAATCGAAATAAAAACTATCCTTTCTCTCAAGTTGGACTAAACTGCATGAAGTAATCTCGATTAAAATCCGTTCATTAGTTTAGGAGTCCATCGCGGACAAACAACGTGTCAAGTAATTTATATATATTAAGATTAGAACATAATATTATGTAGTACGATTTATTTTCCTATTCGCTTATGACGCGTTGTTATTTGGGTCCCTGTGAAATTGTCTTAAGCAGGTTTTTGCAATGGTTGTTTCTTCTTCTCAATATATTCCGTATTCCCGTAGATCAACAAAAGCCTTATTGCGAGTTATATACTCCATGTGATGTTCTGATTCTTGTGCATATTGGCACAGCCTCTTTATGTCGTCTGGCTGGCTACTTTCCAAAACTTATAAATAGATTTTTCTTTACCGAAAGGTTATAGGAGGCATGGTATTCGCCTTTGTCTGTTTATCAAAGCATAACTAAGTAGAAACTTGACTTTCGATTTCAATTTGTACATTTGTGTGTTACTTCTTATAGCATATATATAGTCCTTATAGCCCTATGCATGAACTGTCCATTTGGGGTTCCTTTGAAGTAAGTAAATAAATAACATTAGCTTTCTTTTGTTAGAGAAAACTATATCGAAATCAGCGCAGCAGGAAACATTAAAAATACACTTAAACTGATTCTTTAACAGAGCTTACACAAATTCAACTTATTTGACCTAAGTGCTTTAATAGAATAACGCATATTATCTATATATATAAAAATGAATTGCTGTTCGTTAGTCTCGCTAAAACTCGAGAACGGCTGGACCGATTTGGCTAATTTTGGTCTTGAATTACTTGTGGCAGTCCAGGGAAGGTTTAAAGGTGAATAAATAGGAAAATGCTGCTAAATTAAATAGAAACAACGAATTTGTTTTTCCTTTGATGTGTCCATACATAATTTTTATGAGAGAATTTATTGGCGCACGGTTTGACAGTTCTGCTGTGAAACAATTTCATTACGACAGCAGGGTGCATATTTCACGAACTAATTTTTGATGTTATGATATTGACAAATTCATATAAAAACATTATTTTATTTATTATATACAGAACAACGTCTGTCGGGTCAGCTAGTATATTCATAAAAAAAAAACTACGTTTCAAAAAACCGACTTCAAAAACTTTAAGGTATCAAATAACTAAAAATTTAATTTAATACAAGATTTCTAACAAGATTTAAATTAAAGCCGGCGGGCAGTTATAATTCTACTACACTAGAACACTAGGCTTGTCTACAAAACATAAATCTTAATCCAAAAAGATAAAAGATATTTTCAAATAAGGAGCACCGAAATGTCATTCAATCCTAAAGATAACCGGATTTATTTCCCTTATCGTAATACAATCAGAGATCGATTTAGAATCAGCCTCTTTTGTCATCGAATTCACGAATTGCGACAGGTTTAACTTTTACGGGATATTACTTCAATCGCGCATAAACATTATACGCACATATTTTTTGAAGTGATACTTCTTTAGGCGCGTTATGAAAAAATTATGAGAGTGAAATTTTAAGATGCGCGCACATCACTGTAACACAAAAGTAACAGGGTGAAGTTGGTTCCTAAAATTTTCTGACGTTTACAACATTCGTTAATTTTTGTTTGGGTCTCTTCGTCCATTATTAGGATAGGCAAAGAGTTCAAGCCCGTACAGCCGTATTCGTTATTTAATAATTAATTGTCAAAACCATCGTTGCAAGATTTTTACAATATTGTTCTTTTTACAAACGTAGAATAGCAAGAAGAATAAATAATTTTTAGGATTTTTGCTTCGGTAGGCCAAAGAAGTATAACTTCTTGCGTGCGTACGTATGTACACACACACTTTTTTTGTATATTTATTACGGTGAGTTAAACTTCAGAACCTGAATAATACTCATAGAAAACTGTAAATCAATGATTATATCACGAATTCATTATTTTTATTTCATTAGCACAGAACCTTCGATTAGTTAGCCAAAGGCATACTTTTCAGTTTTTTTCTGTTAAAAATACTTGTCAATCATTTTGCTTGTCGGTTCTAACGATAAACATTTTCTACGACAAAATAAAATAAGTAAATCATAAGAGTATTTATAAAATAAAGATTTCCTTTTTTTTAATTTAAAGTCGTAATAAAATTCTCTTAGAGAAAATTCCTTTTTTCAGCGAAATACAATAGAAGCTTAGAATATTTGAATATTAGATCAAGGAACAGGATTTTGATCTTTGATCTTTGATTGAAAGGAAAAGCTTTACGTATAAAATATACTAGCTTTAAAAATGTCTAGCTTCCTTGGGTTGTTCGCATTGAAATCGTATAGCGTTCCCTCGGGCGTTCTTAAAAATATCAGGATAAATATTACCCTTTATCCTTTTATATACCCTTACATCGTGTGTGTAAAATAACACGATAATCGGTCACGCTTAAAAGCCTAAAAAACAAACATAACAAGACCCAGTCACATTTATAATTGGACGTAATTCCAGAAAAAGGTTCCAAACCACAATCATGTCAAAATTGAGTTAAGAACACAAAACTGGTCACGTGATTCATATTAACAGACTAAAAAAAATGACAGCCCTACTGTCACTCTTTAAATGACATCGTGACTTAGTATCCAAACCCACATGACGTATGGAATACACTAATATTTATTAAACTTTCAACACAAATTCCTTAAAATGTGATGTTTGTGGCTTGGAACGTTTTTCATGAACCACGTCCAATTGAGGTCATGGGAATAATAGTGGCATAGATAGTTAATGATATTGATGAGTTAAAAATTGATCATTTTTGTATTTGTAAAAACAAAACTTTATAATTTTCATATTTTATTTGTGTATTAATCCTATAAGTGAGGGTTATCACTTTAAAAACATAACATATTGTTATGATTAACAAGAGCGACATCTCAAGTCAGTTTCCTAATATGCAAATATTGGGGTTGAGCAGGTTATCAACTGTAAAGTTGATCCTGTAGATGAAGCCACAACCTGAGAGTTGAACAAAGCAAACAATATTTTGTAACGAGGCGGTACTTGAACGGTCTTGCTCAGTTGGTTAGAGCACCGGCACGGAACGCCGGAGGTCGTGGGTTCGAATCCCGCATCGTTCATAAAATTTTGTTTTTCAAATTTTAGTTGTGTACTAATCCTAGAAATGAGGGTTATCACTTTAAAAACATAACATATTGTTTAAAAAGGGTATTTTAAACTGGTTTAATAAATATATATATATATATATTTATTTTATTACGCCTTGAAACTTTACGCCCACCCTGGTTCTAACAAATTTATTTATTTATTTTACTTTAATTTAAACAGCTTACACCATTAACATTAATTACAGAATTATTAATTGAGACATTCATCCCACAGTACTTCAGGCATTCTGACATTATTCTCGTCTATTCATCCGCGAACAAGTCACACTTAGGGTTTACGTTCAGAAGATCGTTGAGTGCGGTGAGGGTGCGGGTCATAGGTGACTGTGCGTTACTGAGCGCCTCTGCAGAACCACAAACAGTTCATGCTTACGGTTACGGAGGTATTTGTTCGGAACAAGAACCGACATAGCTTATCACCTAACTTGGGAGCATCGATCTTACCATGAAAATCTTTACAGGCACTCCTTTTCGGTACTCCCTCTGAATTTCAAAAGAATTATAGTTCAGAGAACCCAGAAGAAATTTGGTAGGATTTAGGTAAGGACTTAATACCCGTACATCAAATAATCGCGCAGTGCAGCTGATGGTAACTGATACACCCTGCCCGTTACAACGCAGTGCCGCTCAGGATTCTTGAGAAACCTAAAAATTCTGAGCGGCACTACAATTACGCTCGTCACTTTGAGACATACGATGTTAAGTCTCACTTGCCCGGTAATTTCACTAGCTACGGCGCCCTTCAGAGCGAAACACAGTAATGTTTACACATTACTGCTTCACGGTTGAAATAGGCGCCGTTGTGGAACCCATTAACTAGCCGGCATCCTGTGCAAAGGAGCCTCCCACTAGTTAAAATGTAATGTTTAAGTGTCTGAGTGATCACTTATACTTCCCTACTACCTACCCTACCTGTCATAATACTAGCATTTCGTCAGGAATCCCATGAAATAATCAATTTGAACATGGAAATTATAAACTTAATATCTGTAAGTAGTAAACGCGGAGTAAAGTAATTCCTAATTTAAAACTTTTCGTCTTTATCTTATCTTTGTCACTACAGAATTACATGACAGGGAGAAGTAATAATAATAATAATATTGACTCACTTTTACACAAATTATCTTACCCCAAACTACGATAAGCACAAGATCCATCGATCCATTTGACCGCGTGCAACACAGAGCAGTTCGAATTGTCGGGGGCTCAGTGCTCTGTGAACGACTTGGCGTTGCGTAGAGACGTCGCGTCGCTTCATTGTGCGTCTTCTATCGCATTTATCACGGGGAGTGTTCGGAAGAGCTGTTTCGCCTGATTTCTGTCGCCGAATTCCACCTTCGCACGACACGTCATAAATTAGGATATCATCCCCACTATCTGGATGTGTGGCGGTCCTCCACTGTGCGCTTTTCAAGGAGCTTTCATCCACGTACTACAAAGCTTTGGAATGAGCTTCCTTGTGCGGTGTTTCCGGGACGATACGACATGGGTATCTTCAAAAAAAGCGCGTACACCTTCCTTAAAGGCCGGCAACGCTCCTGTGATTCCTCTGGTGTTGCAAAATAATGTGGTCGGCGGTGATCACTTAACACCAGGTGACCCGTACGCTCATTTATCCTCCTTTTTCCATAAAAAAAAAGATAACCATATACTTAAACTAATATACTTACTTAAACATACTTATAAACATTCCATGACTCTGAAACAAACATTCAGTAATTTTAAACTTGGAGTAACTTTACATTGCGTTTATTAATAAGACCCTTAAACTGTTCTATAAATAAGACAGAAGACGGTGGTTAGCTAAATAAAGAATATGACAATCAGAATAACTTGTACATTCTATTCTTTCCCGCACTTATATTCAACATGTTTTATCTCTTTCTCTTCATGCCACGGAATCGCTTCCGATTGGCTATTTGGCGACAAATCAAATTATTATATTAATAATCATTTCTTGTTTAATAATCGCCTCAATGTATCGACGCACGCGCATCACTTCCTTGTAATCTAATTTATTTAAAATTGCTATTACAGTGTAACATAATTATATAATTCAAAGTTAGCCGGGCCGGTTAAGTTGATAAACAATTCAATTAATATTATGTTCTAAATCTAGCGCACGAAAACTCTAAATCTTCGTGCCAGCGATCCTACTAAGGCAAGTGAGCTGCATGTCCGTTTAATCTCTATATAAATATATATAATGAAAATGGTGTTTGTTTGAGGCTCTTTCACGCCTAAACCACTAATCGTATCAACATGAAACTACCACCATTCGATGCGAAATTTATTTTATATGGTTTATGGCTACTTATTTTTTGATTGTATTTGTGATAAGATGAATAATATTTAATTTATTTTCTTTAATAATTCGCACAGCGAAACTAGTATTAATTATAATACAATTTACTTATTCATAAACGTAACAAAGTCTCAAATTAATTAGTAGAAAATAAGTATTTACAATAACGTTAAAGGCATAAAAGGCATTTTATTTTCTCAAAATTGATTCCTTTACAATTCTTTTGGATTGAAGATCACTGCCTTTATTTAAAAAAAAATATTAATTCAATTAAATTTAAAATACTAGCTCTTACCCGCGCCTTCGTGCGCGTGCAATAGTTACTTTGGGCAGTATTTTTTATTTTTTAATATACTTTTTAATATACTTACTGTAAATAATACACAACAAACTGCTGTGGTTAATATATTTTTCTAAGCTTCATCCAGGCCTAATTTTTAAAAGTGCTAGAACAATTGTACGTAGTTCCTGAAAAACGTTCCAAGCCACAAACATCTCATTTTAAGGAATTCATGTTTAAAGTTTAATCAATATTAGTGTATTCCATACGTCATGTGGGTTGGGCTACTAAGTCATGATGTCATTTAAAGAGTGACAGTAGGGTTGCAATTTTTTGTCAGTCCGTTAATATGGATCACGTGACCAGTTTTGTGTTCTTAACTCAATTTCGACATGATTGGGGTTTGGAACGTTTTTCTGCAATTACGTCCAATTAATAATTAATTATTTCTAATCAACTGCCGGCAAGCCTTTTACCGCGATAAAAGATAGCCTATATCCTTTCCCAAGCTCTTGTCTATCTCTAATAAATTTGAATAAAATCGGTTCAGTGGTTTAGGCGTGAAAGCGTAAAAAACAAACTTATGTCAAATTACCGACCACCTCACCCGAAATGGTAATATATTTATTTATATTATGTACAATATGGTCTGCCTGATGTTCACTCAGGATCTATAGGGTGTACTTAGACATTACATACGTAAAACTTAGCTGAGTGTTAGCATAATCTTTTATTTCATTTTTACATTCATTTGACAGCTGAAATTTAGCTGAGCTTACGCTAAGACAGCCCAATGCAAACGTCATGTTCGCGTTTTATCACACTCAGCTAAGTTTTACTTAGGTAAAAGTATGCTATATTGATGTTAGCCTTAGAAACCTTAGCAAAGAAAAAAGACGATTGGCACTCGGGGACTGCCGCGGTAAAGCTATTGCATAGCATTTTTTATCAACTTATGCAATTATAATTATTGAATTATTTTATTTATGCAGTATTTTTTTCCTTTGTTTTATATTAATTCATGTTACACTTTTTGAGCGTGGTAACCGATAAGAAAACAATGTTTTTTCTTTTATTAAATAAATGAGAAGTTATTTTGTTCAAAATATTTTCATTATCTTACAAAACATTAGGTTATTCAGGAATATTTATCATTGAAACTATAGGTTTATGGTAACTGAAATAAGAAACATAAGTTTCAGACTTGATTACTTCTAAATATCTGGAAAATACCGCATGAATGGTGGTCCCATATTTTGTTGTGGATTCTTGTGGATCATTATTCATTTTCAATTCAATATTTTCGAAAGAAAAGGTGTCAACCGCTCTGATTTTTTACCAGCGAAGTTGATGTTGAAATCGCCAGCCAAAATAAGTGGAAATTTATTACCATTTGTAAGAAGTATTTTCGACCCTACTTCAGTGTACTCCAGTTGCTCGGATTATTATTTGGATATACTAAGTGATCCGAAAAAGTGAAAAGAAACAGATAAATTTATTTATCGTATATTTAACACAAGATGGCACTCGTTTCCCATTGAATGGACCACAACTGTCGACTGGCACATTTTCATATTATTAATATTTCAAAAACAACAATGAAAATAAAAAAGTAATGATATTGAGGTTAGTTTTGATAAAATTAATTTTAAAAAAAGCAAACGGGAAGTGAGTAAAATGTAACTTGCAAGATTTGATTACAGACAGACAACAGGTAAAACTAAATAAAAATGGTTGTCATAATAATAAAAATTAAAACAAAATGATTAAAAAAAATAAAGAAATTAAAAAAAATCAAGACGTACCCCAGGCTCGAACCTGGGACCTGCACCTGCACAAAAAGCATACATGATAACCGCTGTTACACGGCAACTGTAATAACAGTGGCGAAATATCTATATACATCTTGTAAGTAAGTGTTAGGTTATTTTCGTTACGGAATTTCTGGATTCGGTCTCCACGCTCAAGGCTCGCGATAGAAGCTATGCAATAGCTTAAAACAAATATTTCGCGCTTCAGCAAACACAAGCCAGACAAGCAGGAAATGCGTTATTATGTAGCACTTTCTGGATGTACGTTTTTTGAGTTTTCTTAGCCCACAGATCCACGAGTAACATGACAAACATAAAGTTTAATTTTCACTTTTGAACAACGTGCAAATCTCGCTGATAACGCCCTCCACTCTCTATCTATGTCGTAATCGTGTCTAAGGTCAGGAGTCAACATGTGACGGACATATCAAATTAGAAACACTCTTTGATGTATACTGCCATTTAGCTTTATTGTATCTAAATCGGCATCAAAACATTCACTTGGCTCATTTGGTTTTTATTAATTAGTCTGATATGAATAGGAATGGGTTGGCTGGTCCATAGGTATTTACAGTGATGCAGATTGATCATCTTCTGTTATGATGACTTTGATCTTGTACCACACCTTTATGTAAATGAAAATCACCGTTTACTTTGATCTTGTACCACACGGTTATGTAGACGATA